>JAAAKG020034222.1:0-14116 GCA_010014905.2 Druon quercuslanigerum
ATCTCCAGAATTTGTCGTGAGGCCAACTCATTTGTAAAAAATCGAAATAATCAGCTCGATTTCTTTAACACTACTGCGTTTCAGTTCAGAAGCTTGGTTCGAAATTCGATTTTCAACCACGGCGGTTTTCCATCGAATTTTTCAGGCTTAGACTTAAGCGTTATCTTTAGTTAGTAACTTTATATGTACCAAAGGGTTATTGCCCGTTCACTGATTCAAAATAAAAAAAAAAATAAATTAAATTAACATCAGTTTTAAAAAAATTTTTCAAAATTAATTTTAAAAAATATTTTGAAAAATAATATGTTCGATAATTTCAAGATACACTCGGACGCCGAATACACAGGTGCGCGGGAATTTTTCGCCCCTATACCTGCAACCTTTTCGAGAGTCGCGTGCAAGTACACCTGTGTGTATTCATGGTCGTGTGTTTGGAAATCATGATTCTCGAACCTCTCGTACGTTTAGCGTTTAAGTGTATTTAGTAACTTTAATTTGCTTTAGGTAGGATATACTATTATAATTAGGTTAAATATGTTCAACAGAACAATTATACGTCTCTGGCCTTACAATTTTTTCCTTGAGTATAAGAATAGTTATTTATTTTGCGACAATGAGATGTCAACAAAACTTTTCTGTATAAGCCTAGAAAAAAGGTTTTAGATCACAACTTCTGACATACGTTAAGACATAAAACATCGTTTCAGGCTGAGAAAAGCGTTTTTTGTTAATCTGCAATAGCGATAATTACATAACTACAACGATTTTAAACTATTAGCACATACATTTAAAATTAAGTATACGCGTTAAAAAAAATTTTTCCGACCTGACAGGCACAAAAAATGTCAACGTTCTGTAAAAGTATAAAGAAATTTAGGCCTAATGGGCTTATTGTTTTGTCTTACAAAAAATGTTGATATTTAAATCATTTTTGCAGTAGATCCGGAAACAGTTTGCTAGCAATATCATGCTGAAGAAAATATTACGAATGGGAATCTCTATTACAAACAAAAAATAATATTTAATTCCCTACAGATGACATGAAATCAAATAAAGCTTTAAAGAACTTTTTTATAAACTTTCGGCATACTTGGAATAATAAGATCAGGTTCTTTTTGGCGTCAGACTTTATAACTTAACTTATTTATTATAAAAATGGAAGATCGTTTTCACTTTTTAAGAAAAACTGTGTTTTAGAGACCCCTGATATAATTTACATTAGAAATATTTTTCTGATGTTTCAGTTTGCTCAGGTGGAGCAATCCTGTCCACCACGACTGCTGAAACAATGGATTAAGCAATAGACCCACATAATCGTGTTTTTTACTGGGAGACAAAACACAACATTCGTCAACTCGAAGGTACCTAAAAACTCTACAAAAGGAGTAATCTTCTCATTTGATAGTCCAAAATTCAGAAAATTTTGTTTGATTTCCATACTTGTGCAATATGTGACTGCCAGGGCAGTTAGCTTTTCTTTGCTTTAAACGGGGTGAGTTACGTTCCCGTTAGGTATAGGGATCCATTGCATGAATATCATATAACAGCAAAACTTCCGCTGAAACAGAGGCTACCGCCATATGCACCAAAGCCAGGGCCACAGCCATGGCCACAACCAGGGGCACAGGCAGGGTCACAGCCAGAAACAGAGCCTGATGATCCTAATAGTGACTGATGCTATAATAAAATTTTACTTGTGTTCAAAAACAAATTATTAAATCGAATAAATTGTATATAAAAAGCATATGCTTTCATTGAAGCATGCAGTTTAACTTTAAGAAGCAAACGTTTTAAAATGTTTTAAAATTCATATCTATGAATGCATTTCGCAGCTTCTGTTTTCCAAACACATATTTAATTTCATGGTTAACCCGCTGACGATATTATCTTAATGCCGTTTAAAATTTCGTAAAAATAATTTCCATTTCTACTTTATTCTTAATATTTTGTATTAACTGGGTTTAATAGGAAACTCACGTATTATATTACAAGTGACTGTTTTTTTGTTGCTTCCCAAGATGAAACCAGAACTTTTGGAAGAAAAAGACTGGTTAACAAAATTTTCCTTTCTTTTCAGATCTTACAAAGTTATCGTGGGCAAAAGTTTCCTAAAATGAGGCAAATAAATTTTTGGATCCATTTATTATTATTATTATTAAATAGGTAGTTTAGCAGTAATCAAAAAAACTATTTTTAAAGAATAAATTCTTTATTAATCAATTTTTTGAGGTCACTCTATTTAAAAAGTGAACAAAATGTATAAAATCTTAGAGAAAAACTACAAGTTTCTATGAATATTCTGAAAAAGTATTGTTACTAATAAGAATACATAGTTTAAAAATTGTTTTTAGTTTATTTCAGTTAATTTTTGCTTTTCTTTAATTAAAAGGTTAAAAATCACAGAAAGAATGCGAAAATAGATTACTTTACTTAGATTAAATCACTCATTACATAATTAACTTATGAAAATTTTTGCATTCTCATTCATGTGAGTGCGATGCAAATGTATGTCCGTCTGCTTGTCTGTATACCAGATATCAAATATATTTCAAAACTTCCAATTAAATTTTTCGATCGGAATAAAAATCCAGAAGTTAGACCTTTTTCAAAATTTGAACTACTAGTTTAAAAAAATATTTTAAAACTGTTCCCATAAAATTTTTCTTTTTGTCCAAATTTCGAGAAAAGTTATATCACTTTCAAACATATAAAATTTTTTTAAAGAGCTTAATAGTTTCGTAATAATAGTCAAAATAAGTAACAATAGAAACTATTTATTAATTAAAACTGAAATTCTGAAAAAATAAGATACTAATTTAAACTTTTTCTTCTAGCCTGTATGTGGAAAAACGTAGCTAAATATCAAAATAATTAAAATTTGAAACTGAACAATTAAAGATTGTATTAGAAAATTAAAGCTTTAAATTCTAAACAAGTTTTCAAAAATAACATTTCAAACCATCATAAAAATGAAGCTAACCAAACTCTTATAATAATTTTTAAGATCCTTGGCTTCTTAACATCTCTAGACTACTCCAACTCCATAGATACGAGAATTTCGGGAATCAGAAACTCCACAGGTACAAACTTTGAGATAAACGGTGAAAAAAGGGGACAAAAATCTCAAATCTTTACGTGCTAGGCAAATTTTGAGGTCAAGTTCGATTTTCGGACAGAAAATTACATAGAAAACCACTGCCACATCTTTAAATAAAATATCTTGCACACAAAGGCGTTTGTACCATTTAAATTGCCATATATTTCAAAAAAAATCCAATCAGGACGGTCGAGGTTCCATTTTAAAGTTGAAAAGTAGTTCTATGCGAAAACGCTAGTAAAAATATGTTGGAAGTTTGTGTGGTTTTGCTATAAAGTAGCCGAAATGTTCATTTTGTACCCTTTTACCCCGTTTATCTCAATAGCTTGGCATGCTAGGCGTTTTAAAAAGATTTTTGTATACCCAAAAGGAGTCTTTTTCACTAAATTTATGCAAACTTTTCATTATTATCTATCATTTTTAAATCGTTTTTAAGCACTTTAAAAATATAAAGGCAGCAAGTGTTGAGCTCTTTATAAAATAAATTAAATTACTTGTTTAAGATACACTTAATTAGTTTGTAACAAACGTAATTTCTTCTTAAAAACTATTAGAGAATATATTGTAAAAGAATTAGTTAAATTGAAAGCTGCGCATTTTATCTCGGCCTTTGCATAGCAGAAAGTCTTTTGTTGACATTAAGGTTATTAAAACGTTTATGCACTGATTTTTCTTTATAGTTCATTCCCTTTTGACGGTCTTGAACTTTTTAAATAATTAAAGAAAAATAAAGTAGTGACCCTTTTTTGAAATAAGAAAAATTTAATTCTTCTTATTTTAATACAAAATGTTATATTACTTAATAATCCTTAAAAATAAAGATTATATCACAAAAATTTCATAAACATATTTTTCTGTTGTTAAAAATGATGTTTTTTTAAATTTCATAAATAGTAGCGGATCTGAATATAAAAGTACCTTCACATAATTGTTTACTCAATGAAATGTATTTTATATCAAAGCAATATGTTTAAAAATATATTGCGGGTAGGTTGCCTTAAAAATTTTAATCAAGGCTATGATCAAATAAAAATTCTAAAATGATTTTTTTTTTAAATTGCAAGATTCTTATTATACGTTTTTTTAAATTTTTGAAATTTTTTTGACTTTTTACTTTGTTTCTATTTAGTCTTCTGATGAAACACATAAAATTTTCAATATAAGAATATATCACTATCATATTTTTATTCAGAAAAAAAATGTATATACTTTAATTATTATCACATATAACATATACAATATATGCAAAAATATAATTAATTAATTTAAAAAAGTATGCATTCATATTAAAATTATTTCACATTAAAAGAAAATAACTTATGCTTTAAAATGTTGATTAGCTTTTACTACTTTATCAATATCCTTTTCAATTTCATGGACAAATAGCATGCGCACTCTCGTTCATCCGTTGGTCGAGCTATGTGCAGCTGCAAAGCTGCGTCCTCTTCTAGCGCACCAGATAGTAAATTTAGACCTCTCGGTTGCACATCTTCATTGGCATCAATATGTCGCGTTTTAAAACTCGAAAACCGGAATTTAAAATAGATTTTTTGACCGGTTTATATCTGCCAACACAATAGTTATGATAGGATAAAAATAGACAACCCAACATTTGTACGTTTTATAAGCTTCATACTTTCGATTAGTATATAGTTTTTTTTTGTAAATGAACGATTGAAATTTTTTTTTTAAGTTAGTTAAATTTTTAATTAATTATAGACTTGATTAAAATTTTTTAGACAACTTACTCGCAATATATTTTTTAACAATCGCGAAAACGAATGGGTGAAGATCGTTTAATGTTCGGATCTTAGACTAAAACTGTCGCTCTGATTTCAGATTTCTTTGGAAATGATGATTCATTATCCTCTTAATGAGAACGGTGGCCTGGCTTTGTAGTGTACATTTTTATAAAAAACATCTCACAAAAATATCGCGCTCGCCCACAAAACATTTTGTAAATAGTGACTAATATATATATATATATACTTTAAGAACATTCATCAGTTTCGCTAGTTTACGATTTCCTGCACACAATAATTGCTTCTAAACAGCAGAAAATGAGGTTTGATGGAGCCTTGGTCTTTACTTCCGCAATTCTCGTGAAATCTTTTATTTTTAAATATAATATAATTTTAATTTAAAATTCCTCATTATACCGGCTATCCCAGTCAATCAGTCTCCCCTCTTAAAATGGAGGAAGTCAGTTTTTCGCAAAACGCAAAAAAATTTGATTACCAAGTCGGGCGTGCTCTACCTTTTTGGCATATTATCAACTTCTGAATTTGACCGGAAGTGGATGAATCAGACCAGAACTTCATTTTTTTTAAAAAGAATATTTATATTTTTATGACGCATTTGGATTCTACGCCTAAAGATACGTAAGTTTTGTTTGAAATTTTTGTTTCTAGAACCGGTTTCTTCACCTCTTAATGCGCTCAACGCAATGGTGATGCAATGATAATGTGACAAAAAGGTAGAGCACGCCTGACTTGGGTGGTCTGTGACACCCGGTATTATTTCACAAGTTACACTATTCACAAAAATTAAGTTTGTAACATAACCTTCATTGTCCAATACAAATTTGAGATTAATAAATATTTTGATGTGTATTTGCAGTAGAGGTATTAGAGAGCCAATTACCTAGCTAAAAATATTTGTTTGTTAAAAGGAATGATCCATAAAAAAGTACAATTCGTATTTATGTCACCTAGTCTTTAAATTTGTAGTTTTCTTACATAACACACCTTTTCCAGGATTTTTTTATAAAATGAAGGAAGTAGTAGATTTGACTTAAATATTCACAGACAATTCATTTGTAAATTAATTTAGGGATAAAATAATTAAAAATAGCTCTCTTTTCAAGTAAATCTCGAACTTTAACATGAGATTCGAATATTTTTAAATTTTCTCTAATGTTCTTATTCATAATAAAAATTAAGAGAAAAATGTCGATTATCAATATGGTGGTTATGTTTATCAAATATCATTAGTTATTGTTTGAACAATTTTTTAATTCTTTTATTATTTATTTAAAAAAAATTACTAAATGTTTCAACGCTTTTCACCAGGATAACCCGCTTGCAATTTACTGCAATTAAAAATAAGATTTTTCAACAAAATTGACTAATTCGCATAGCCGTATCTGAGAATATATTAGCCAGAAAAATTTTAAACAGGCATATTCTCTATATCAAAGTTGACTCTCTTGCAAAATTAAAGATAAATAAAAATATCTCTTAAATAAATATCACATCGTCATGCACAAAAGTTTTTATAGAATAATTTCTTTAATGTTTTCAACAATGTAAAAAAGCGCTTATCATTGCGGCAGTACATTTTTTGGCAACTTTGAAATTTTAACTTATAAGGGAGAGCAAATTTATGAAAAATTTGTTGTTCATAAAGCTGTGAATAATTAAAGGCTCACGGTACGTTATAATATCTAGAGAATAAAAAGTTTTATTCTGTGCCAGAAAATGTTAAAAACATGTCAACAAGATATATTTCCTAAATTAAGCACGAGAAATATGTATCAAATTATCTACCCAAAGAATTGTAACTCACGTTTTATGCATTTTTGCTTTCCAAACAAAAGTTTTTAAAATTTTACCTAAATACTAGTAAAATTTTACAGATTTGTTTAGCAAACAGTTAGCCACTAAAGATTAATAGAGAACTTATAATTTGAGTATTTGAAATATTTACTAATTGAACTGCGAAAAGCTAATTGCTATGTAGAAAAATTGACTCTAGATTGTATATTATAATTTTGACAAGTTATGAACATGAAAAATGTTTAAAATGTAAGAAATAGAAAGTTTTGATGAAATGTGTCCACGTTGTAACATTCTCAACTTTATTGAAATAGTAGAAAGGTCACATTGTGGATTTTTTAACTTGGCCTAGACGCGTTTCCATTTTCAAAATATTGCCATCTAATTATTTTGAATCCATTTCAAAAAAATAAAAATATTTTACAATCTTAAAATCACAGGGAATTAATAGCCTTTAAAATCATTATGCACATTCATGGTCTGCGTGTCCTACTTTTCAAGAGAGTTCTGTTAGAGTTCTGCTATAAACAAAACTAAAGAAATAGATTTTTGAGATTTTGTGCTTAGAACTCTAATAATATAATAATAATAATATAATAGTGATATAATAATAGCAAATGATAGAAGTTTTAAATAATCATTTCAATAATTTTTTATTTATTTATTGCTTTTAGCAAAAACACTCATTGACATTTGAAGGTAATTTTTTAATCTTCTTGCTGCTTTTAATGTAAACCGTTTTGAGACAGTGTATAAAACATGAAAGATACACTTAATGAGTGTTTTAAAATTTAGTAATATTAATTCACTAGTTGCCACCCATGCCCCTATATGTCCTCTACATGCTGAGACTATCTTATAAACATGAATGCTAGACATACATGTAGGGATCCTAAAATGCTCATATATAAATATGCAGGGTTGTGGCAGGTAAAGAGTAACTATAAGGGGGATTCTAGGAGATTTGACATCGAGAGCGGGAGTCTTAGACTGACCAGCTTGCCAAAAGCTCGTTTTTGTATATACCATTTCAGGTCATCGAACCTTGTACAACTTGCTCTTATTATCATTTTTAATAAACGGGAAGTTTTAATGGACCCAGTGGTATTATGGCGACGTTCACAAAAAATTCAGTACTGCGTCAAAATGGGTTAGCCGCTACTGATTTGCCATTACTGGCGCAGTAATAACTATCATGAACATTTAGTACGAAGCCAGTATTGGAAAGATATTATTGCGCCAGGATGGGGTAATTGTACTAAGCCAGTACTGTATAGCTGCTACTATCTTGCTATTACTGACGCAGTAATGGCTATCATGAATATTTATTACTGTGCGAGTACTGCGAACACAGTATTGGAAAATATTATTACTATAAAATTGTTGTCAATTTATGCAATAATAATATTAACTATTTAATAATTTAGAATAAAAATTAATATTTATTATTGTTCGGTCAAATTGTACCTTTAAACCGTGAGTTTGGTTTTCCTCGATTTGCTGAGTATCATGCGGGATTATTGTCTTCCATGGACTTCAAACGATCAACGTTAATTGTTTCTCCGGCAGACCATTGTCCGGTCACGTACTGCGATCGTTAATTTTAGGATAACTTCTAAAACGGTCGTCTATATCTGCAGGGTCGCGTCGTATAGTCTTCACTTCTTCGTGAGTGATCGAACGTGCAAGTTCTTTCTTTTGTGATCCTTCTCATGCGCGCTTCACCTACCGACACGGTGACCTAGTTCGCATGTTCGGGTACGTGTTGATCCTTCGAGCTGTGCTGTGCCTCGTTACATTTGTTGGATAACAGTGGTGTGTTCTCGTGCTGCTCTCTTTACATTTGTTGGATTACGGTGTTGTGCTCTCGAGCTGTGCCTCGTGTGATGGATCGTCGGTATGATCTTAAGTGTGAAGTGCTACCATTGTACGATGGATCATCGCATGAGTGTGGATCATTATTATGTGGATCGCCACTTTGATAATGGATCATGGTCATGTGGATCCCCGCTCATTTAGATCAGTACTATGGATCACCGCTTATTGGATCAGTAATGTGGATCACCGCTTATTCGAATCAGCACTATGATTTACCGCTTGGTTGTTGGTTTGTGTGAACTAATTTGTAATGAGTTTTGCCTTGTAGTTATAAGTTTAGAATTGTAAAGGCTTCTTCCTCCACTCACTGAGTGGAGGTTTTTTATGCCAGGATAAATAAATCTAAGTTCTGTTTGTTACCATAATTAATGACGTTTTCTTTGGCCTGCCTCTCTCCTCCAAGTCCGAGCTTCTTTTTATTCAAAATATAACTTAATTACAAAAACAATTAATTATTATTAATTTCTTAATGTATTTTTTTCTTGAATGTGATTTAAATTTCCGCCCACTTCGTACATGATCGCCCGAAGTTGGTACGATGGCTATCAACATCTACTTAACGTGGTTTTACTCGTCGGCGTCGTCAAACTTTTTTGTGTTCTTGCAGAAATAGTGCAGTTTTTCGCGAAAAGAATCTTCCAAGTACGATTTGAGGTTGACTAGCAGCAGAAATTCAAGGTAAGTTTAGGATTCTAACGTGAATAAGGGATAAGTATAGTGATTTCAATGCAATAATATAGGTTAGATTTCTTTTTATCACGTCATGAATCTTAATTCCTATATATTTATTTTGCTTCCGTCATCAATTATAATGCGATATTACTTAGGTCCTTTAGGATTACTATATCGTTACGGTGTAGAGTAATGCCACTAGCACCTATTATCAGTATTGTGCCCGTATGCCGCCAGTATAGGCGCAGTGCCGATTGCTATAACCATGCTCGTATTTCACCAGTACGGGCGCAGTACTAACTGCTAATACCGTGTCCGTATTCCGCCAGTATAGGCGTAGTACTAATTGCCAGTGAGGTTTAAGTACAGGTTAGCCAGTAATGGAATGCCCATATGAGCCCAGTACTTCCAGGCAGTACCTAGCCAGTAGTGGAAAGTTAGTTCTGGTAAATCGTTATCATCCAGTACCGCGCCTGTATCGGCCGGTATGAGCACAGTACTGCGCCCATTGTTAAAGGCCGACTGGAAAAGTGTGTGCGTTTTGAATTCGAATCCATGCGAAAGATGCAGGCGATGAAGGACGCTCGAGGCAGTAACACTATCATCTGAACTGACGTTAAAACTGTGAAGTCACGCTTAAAACTGTAAAGTAACGATAAAAACTATCAAATGATGCTACAAACTATCCAGTGTAGCAAAAAGGGCCTGCAATGTTGTGTTAATTGAAGGTGGTCTCTGACAGTTAGTCTAAAATATGTAAAAGAGTAACGAAGATGATTGCCACAAGTGAACGTGCATTCCAATGAGAGGCCGAATATTATGTAAATAACGGTATACGGTTTTAGAAAAAAAAATAAGACGCATGTAGCAAGACTATTAACTTATTGAAACTTTGGTAAAGGCTTTTGACGTATCTATCAATAAGAAAAGACGAAAGACGAGAGTTTAAAACGAAAAGATTTTAAGCGTAATTTATTAGATTACCTGAATCAAATAATTCTTAACGAGAAGACCAATCTGATTTGAGTGAACCGTTTAAAGACGCGTCCCAAAAATACAGTAGAAAAAATATTTTTTTAACTACTACTTTAAGAAGAGAAAATGCGAGAAACGCCGCGAAAATAGAAATGGACTGAAGAAATCGTTGGGTCGAGTGGAAAATCCCAGTAGAGTAACGTTTATTAAGTGCGCAGAAGACGAGCTTCAGGCTAAACTATTTGGGACAGAAAGAGTGGGGCGCGTGACGTAGGAGCAAACCACGTGAAACGGAAGGCCATGTGACGATGATTGAGAGCGGGGAGTAGTCATAGGGCGATAAGTGGGCAAACCAAAGGAGTCTAGAATAGCTGAAAGTGAAATTACAACACGTTCAAGCAGAGCGCGGTGCTATTAGAGCATAGCGAGATGCTCTCGCAGAATTAAGGTTGCAGCAAGACATTTTAAGGCGCGAAAAAGATGAAGCCAGACGCGAAAGGCGAAAAGCAATATTAGGTGAACGTATTACAAGATGAAGAGGCTAGGCTCAAACGCGAAGGGCAACTGAAACAAGATAAAGTAAATAAACAGACGAAACACCTGGCCGTATTCAATTTCGCGATACTCAAGGGACTATCCCTACATTTACGGAGAAGGACAAAATATCTCCAGTAAGTAAGGGGCTGTATTCTTTAGATAAAAATGCGAAATCATACAGCTCGAGGCACCTACTAACTTTCGTGATTACAAATAGGCCATTATATTATACCGTCAAGTTATGGCTAAATACTCAATTACTAATAAAAACATAGGAGAAAATGAAGATCGCCTTAATAGAAGAATTTAAGTCAAAAAACAACTGTCGTAAAAAGTATCGACTTTTTTGGACGCATAAGAAGAAACAGACGGAACCTTCCGAGAATATACATCATTCAGATGAGGAATCTGGCGAGTCTAGTTAATCTAGAGGCTAAGGAAACGAATGGATAGATAATCGACATCATTCCGTATTTCGAATTAAATGACATATTTTAGCACATGGCTGCCGAGTGTACAGCGAGCACTTTGCGGAAAATCATATTTACTAAGATGAATGCAGGACATTATGGAAAGGGTTTGGAAAATTTAATTCTGATGAAGACGAGGTGCACGAAATTTGTTTATAAGAATTGCACGAATAATGACATTAAAGTGAGAGTTGTAATAGATTTTAGCGGCGATTTTAATCTGATGCAGGTAGATCAGTATCAAGGAGCGAGATTTACAGGCCTAAAAATAATGCAGGAGACGCATAGTAACACATGGTGTTATTTCATGAAGATTATTCAATGTTTGGAAAGCTTTTTGATCCTGAAGGGTCACAAAGGCGATGAAAAATCAATTCTATCAGTCTACTGCTAACAAAGAAGTCCCTGTAGAGATAGAAATCGCCTTGACAGACAATAAGCAGATAACTTGCATACCAAAATAGCTCATACATGTAGAGGCAGCTGTTCCAAGTGCACTAGTCGGGTGGCAGTAGCAAGAAAGAAGGATTTTGAACCTCGAGTTTGTGTAAACTAAAAGCTTCTAAAAAAAGTTTCACTGAGACTAGATTTCCAAAAATGTTCCAGAAGCCGTAGAAAGACTGATACGAGTCTTAGCGACCGCAGCACGATTTAGATTAAAAATCAAATAATAGAAGTCACAGCTCTTGCAGAGAAAGATCGAATTCCAAATATGCTTGATCGAGAATAGTACGATCAGGTCATTACCCAGAAAAGGTTAAGTAGTTAACAAATTTTACTGAACCAAAAACTAAGCAAGCCTTGTAAATGTTTTCAGCGTTGGCCGGCTATTTTGGGAAATTCATTCCAAAATATGCGCAGATCACCAAGCTGTCAAGAGATTTTCTCAAAGGAGGCTGAAGTATCACTATGGAAAAAGATAAACGGAAGGCATTTCGGATGTTGAAAAAACTTATGTAGCTATTTGTTCCAAGATTGGTGCAGATTGCGCAGCCTTCGAGGTGAAACTGAAGGAAGACAGTTTCTCACGCAGTCTCGAGATAATGATGAAACCTGAAGTATTTCGGTACACAGTCGAAAATTGACTAGACATGAGGAGAAGCACGGCCAAACGCTAAATAGATATCCTTCAAGTTTACTCTTAGTACGAGGGAGTCTAGCGGAGAAACTTTTGAGGGCACAAGATCGCAACCAGAGATTAAAGGCAATAAAAACGCTTCTGACACATGAGCAGTTCCAGGGATATCTACTGGATAATAGTTTACTATACAAGAGAAAGGGCGAAATAAAAAGGTTGCTTGACCATAAGAGTATGTGGCATGATATAATCGAGAAAGCTTGTGATGTAGGACACTTTAGAGCGAAAAAACCTACGGAGCTCATGCTGAGACAATACTAGACAGTCAAATTGCCATAGAAGGTTTAAGCATACATTCAGAATTATGTTTAATGTATTCTTTGTTCCAGGAAGTAGCGTAAAGCCTAGAAATTCTTAACCTTGATTCCAAAAGAAGAGGTACCGATGGACAATCCTCATACGGATCACGCAGGACTATTACCAACAATGAGAAAAATCAACCAATACTTGACGGTGATTGCACATGGATTCACCAAGTTTGTATAATTATAAACGGCGAAGACCCTGGGAAGTGACGAAGTTATAGCAAAGTTGCAGACTCTTTAACATACCTTCGGCAATTTCGAGAAACATTGACGTGAAGGAGGCATTCAAAAATTTGCCATAACCATACGAGTACCAAGAGAAAACAGACATGTCCAGATAATCAATACCATTTTTAAGACAATGTTCGTCAAACTGTCAACAAAGGAGCCGCTTAAATAGTATACAAATATTAAGAGAGTGCAGGGGACGATAAACACAACGTGCCAAAGATCCATTGCTTCGAATCATGTTGCAAATATTTTAATAATATAAAACGAAGAATTTCATAGCGACTAGCATATTATAGCAGATCAATTTCTTTTAACTAGAAAACTGAAGGCCGACGGTACATTGGTCTTCGCTTGAGTGGTAGTAAATATATTTTAGATTCAACAAATTTATTCTTGGATTGAAATTCCAATACTCATAACTTTTTCCAAGAAATGTTTTAAAGAATTTTCATTGTTTCCATGTTCTCAAGAAACTCCCATTTTCTTCTTTTTTCGTTATATTTTGAACTAAACTAATAGGGCCAAATAAGAAAATATGATTTTTTGTTTAAAATTAATTACTTTTACTTGAAAAGTTTAGTATTATATTTTTAGTTCAGAATTCATCTCTTTGGTCAAAAATTCTACTATTTTATTAAGGCTATAAATACTTAAACAATCGTTTTTAGTTGAAAATTACATTTTAAAATTTTTCATTTTAGTTAAAAATTATTATTATTTTTGTTTGTTTAAAAATTATCTTTTTTACTGTCTTTTTTAAGCTGAATATTTAACTATTTTATTTTTTGTTGGATACTGATTATCTTTAGATAAAAATTTAATTGTTTTCTTGCTACTGTTGCGTAAAAATTTCGTATTTCTTTTTTAACATTATAACTGTTTCTTTGTAGATTCATGCTTTTGTTGGAAAATTTGACATTTTGAATGAGAATTCAAATATTTTTTTGAAAAATATTCCTTTTGCTTGATACATTAACTGTTTGATTTTGATGCAACTATTTGGTGTCAAATTAGTTTTTTTGTTTGTTGAAAAGTTATCTTTTTGGGTTTGAAAGTAAACTTTTTCAACAGTATTCAACTTTTTACCTTAAAAACGCAAATCATTTGTATAATAATTATTCTCTTTCGGTAGAAAGTAATTTTATTCTTGGAAATTATTTATTCGTACTCTGCTATACTTTAAACAGAAAGTGCCTATGTCTTTAAAGGAGGAGGGGGGGGGGGGGCGAATCATAAAAAATTCCTTCAAAATTTAA
>JAAAKG020034233.1:0-44054 GCA_010014905.2 Druon quercuslanigerum
AACTCTAAAGAAGACCTGCAATGAAGGTCGAAACGTAAGGTTTTTATATTTATGGACAAAATACAGAATGATTCAGTTACATCAGAATCTTTTGTTTTTATTGTATGATGACCGTATAACCAAATTAATTTATATTCACGTTATTAAAAAAAAACGGTCAAAGGAAATTTTACAGTGAAGGAATACTCCAATTTACACTGAATATACATATAAGAACTCATTATCCACTAAACCGTTGCAATCGAAGAATACAGTGAACAAAACCTTCATGTTGCATCGAACTTGTCGTGCTTTTTTCGCTCATGGTAACGTTGAATGCTTCCAGCTGGACGATTGAGCCTTGGTTACGACGCCATGTCCATAAACCCATGATTCATCACCTGTTATGGTTCACTCGAGCAATTTAGGATCGTTATTCACTTAATTCAGTAAATCTTGAGCGATGTCATATCGATATTGCTTTTAGTCGAAATTTAGCAGTTTCGTGACAAATTTTGCTGCCACACGTTTTATGCGTAAAACATCCGTAAAAATTGCTTGACATGAGCCGTATGATATACAGACGTACTCAGCAACCTCTCTAATAGTAATTCGACGATCGCTCATAATCATTTTTTCCACTTAAGGACGCCCAGAGCGAGGACACCCAGAGCGCTTGTCATCTTCAACGTCTTCCCGACTATTTTTAAAACGTTTATATCACGCAAAAACTCTTTTAACATTTCAATAACATTACAGCACTTTATTCCATTTTTGTCACAAAACTTGATGCAAATTCTCTGATCCATTTTTTCAAAAAGTGAAAAATCGCTGAGCACACTAAAACATGTATAACTTCACTGACAGCTGATACAAAGTAAACATGCAATATGGCTACCAATGTCCGTACAATATCCCGACAAGTGCAGCAACATAACAAAAAAAAATTTGCCGAACGGACGAATAAAGCCCGGAAAATTTGAAAAGTATCGTTAATTTTTGATCAAACCTCGTTCAACCAAGTCAGCTGTAGGACTGGCCAACTTGTCTGAGTGCGCGAGGAAGGCTTTCGCTCGGATATCTTCGCAAAACTACATAACTATTTTCAGTCCCAAAATGCCAAACAACATTTTTATCAGAAAAAAGGCAAGCTGTCGTTTAGTATCAATAATATATTTATCATCTTTCAAACTTCCATTATTTTAATTTCAAATTATAGTTTTGAATATAATTATAAGACAGTCCAATCTCTAAGGTTTTAAAACTAAAGTTTAGTCTTAAATTAATTTTCAGAGTAATTTTTGGAAATTTCGAATTTTAAATTGCACATTATTGTATATTCAGATTCAAAATTTCAGGATCATTTCGGTGGTAAATATTTCAAACTTTTACATTAAAAGCCTTTATAGTTAGTTTTAAATTTAATAATTTGAGATGTAAATAGACAGCAAATTCGAATTGAAAAGCTTCATATTGTACTATTTCAAAAAACGAAATCACATTATAGCAATATTTTTTTGTATTCTTTATTTTCATTTTCAATATAAGATCCTAAAAAGGTCTGCTTTTTAGTTAAAGATTTCAATTTCAAAGAGTTTGCGCATAAAAAAGTTTTATTATTACAATTTTTGGTGAGTAAATTTTTTTTCAATTTTTAATACAGTTCCCATTTTTTTAAGTTTTAACGTTACGAAGTAGAAATTTTCTCATGTTTAATGTTTTCCATTTAAAATTACTATTTATTTTATAAGTTTTTTTTAGAATTATTCGATTAATTTTTATTGATTTTAGAAAAATTTTGTCTAGTTAGCTTTAATGTTAAGTTATAATTTTATTATGTAATAACAATTTTAAATTCTAGAATAAAAACAGCTTTTTTGATTGAACTGTCAACCACATTTTTCGTAAAAAATTAATCTTTTTGAAAGATCATTAATTTTTTTAACTTTAAATTTAACTAATTCAGTTTTAGGAAAAAATGTATCTGCTTTAGTTGAAACTTCAACTATTTGGTTGCAAATTGATGTATTTTGTTAAAAATTCGTCTTTTTTTATTGAAAATGTAACTGTCTTTGATTTAAAGTAAAAGTATTTTTTAGTTAAAATCTTAACTAATACATTTTTCATTGCGATTTCATTTGTTAGGTTAAAAAATTAACTAAATTGATGAAAATTAGTTTCTTTTTGGGTCAAAAATCAATTTTTCAACTAAAAATTAAACAAATTGGTTGAAGTTCGACTTTTTGTATGCAAACTTATGTAATTTTTTTTACATTCGTCTTTTTCGGTGAAAAAAGAATCGTTTTGGTTGAAAAATCAACTATATGATAAAAAATTATGCATTTAGATAAAAATTCAATTGCTTTCTTGAAGATTTGTTCTTTCTTATAGTTAAAAATGTCTATTTTTGCGTTGAAAATTCGTCTTTTTGGCTTGCAAATAGTACAATTTGGTATAAAATTCAACTGATTGGTCATTTTTAGTTTTTCAATTTAACTATTTAGTTTCAAATTTATGTTATTTGTGCAAAACTCTTGTTTGTAAAAAAATTCAACTTTATAGTTGAAAATAAATCTGTTTTACTTGAGGATTAAACTCTTTTTTTTATTTAAAATGAAAATCTTTCTTTGTTTGAAAGTTAAACTAGTTTGTTCATTCATGCCAAACAATACAAATTTACCAAATTCTCCCCTACCCCAAATCGTTTTACGAAATAATAATGACCGCTAAATTCACAAGACAAATGTAGTCAGCAAAAATTATATGAAACGCGGGCGGCCAAAACTTTTGAACCCCCACAAAGGGGCTATGTGCTTTAGAATTTCAGAATAAAAGTTTTTGTAATTTATGCACAGCCCCTTGCTTGCCATGCAAAAAAATTATAAAACAAAACAAATATTTTAAAAATCAAATTTACCTGAATTAAAAAAGCTTCATTTTCGCTCATTTAAAAAAATTATAAATTAAATGCAATTTCTATTTTAGTGAGATGTTCGACTTCATAGTGACATCGTTAAATTATTTTTAGTTTGAAAAATCAATAGATATTTTAATTTGCAATGAAAAATAACAAATTTTCAGCAACAGCAGTTTTCGATTTTTAAAAATCTGGTATTTTTTGGAGGTATCATCTTTCAAATTAAAACTTTCAATGTGGGTATTTTTAGATTGCAATTTAAAAAAATTAAAAGTTGGCCCTCTGAACTTAAAATCCTATAAAAGAAGAAATTTCATCTAAGTAGCAGGAACAATTAAAAAGTTTGGTACGTGTTTGAGAAAGAAATGATATATTACGGAACAAAATTTTCCAAAATCTCTATTTATATGTATTTCAGAATATGAAGACAGCGACAGAAACCTAAATTAGAAAAAAAGTTATTTATATAGTATCAGTTAACAGCAGTAACCTGTGAAACATAAATACTTGGCAAAGAAAACATAGACAGGTCGGAAGTAAAATAACAAGGTAGCCTTCAAACTTTCAAAATTGCGTGAGGGGTCTCACCTCATTTTAACACAATTCACACTTTTCTCTTCTGCAATCTTACCTTGTCCCCATTGAAACGGGATTACACTGTTTTATGAAAAGAAAATCCAAACTAATTGAGTGCTAGTAAAAATTGCACTATGACAATAGTGAATTTCACTAATTAAAATAGTGGACGAAAGAGATTTTACTACTTTAATAGCGAAATAGCTTTCACTAATTCAAATAGTGAAATAGCTTTCGCTAATTCAAATAGTAAAATTTTCACTATTTCAGATTTAGAGAGGCCATTGTTATAAAATTTTATAGATTCTTTTTAGACACATTAGAAATACTTAAGGATTTTTTTTTAATTTCCTCACGAATCTTAGAAAAATTATACTTATAAAACTTGGAAAACAAACTGATAATACTTAGTTACCTGCTCTCAGGTCTCAAAATCCAATTTTAGGTCGCAGTTGAATTTTTTTAAATACCACACTTTTTGGGGGAGAGGGTATACATTTTTATATTGATTTAGAATCTCGGTGTTATTTATTTAAATAACACGCACGTTCCGAAAAACTGCCTTGACCCAGCTTTCTGATCAATCTAGCGAAGACCTCAAGCAAAGAGCCTCACAATAACAAATGTGCAGAAAACTTTTTTCTTTATTCCTAAACTTTTTTTCTTTGAACTGTTTTAAGGAAGATCTGCACATGATATTTCTGCAAAAGATGCACTTTGGACTTCCCATATCTTTTCTTATGAAATAGTTATTTGAAATTTTTATTTTTTAGTAAAATATTTCTTTTCCGCTCAAATAGAAAAACAACACGATTGGATTAAATAATGTATGGTTAAAAAAATTATTTTTGCAAAAAAATTTCTGTTATTTCCTTTTGAAGACGGAACTTTGAAATCATATGTGTTCATGGAGGTTACACTCCTTCCCTACTCTTTCGTAGATTAAGAATATTTTGACGATTGCTAGAAAGTTTCTGATTTTTCCTTTGGCTTTTTATTCATAAACACATAATAAAAAAAAATTGCAGAAAAACCAGTAGAAGTGTTCACTGAGTACCCGAGACAATTCCCTGACAGCAGTAAGTCTACCTTGCTGCCTGCAATGTTGTAAACAATTAATTGATTCGGACCTTTTTTAATCTTTATATATGTATGTTATTATTGATGACAAAGTATTTTCGTCCGGACAAGAGGGCTGGGGAAGGGGGGGTTGATAGTACTTTGTATGCAAGTAAAATGTTTTTAATTCATTATTTTTAATACAGTGGCAAAAGCGTCAAAATAATTAACTTTGAAGAAAATACAATACTGTTTCCAGAATTATTTTTGTTAATGCTTATTAATTATTTGCTGAAAAAGCTAATTAAAATCAATAATAAATTGTTTGAATAATAATGTTTGTTAACTTGCATTATTTATTACCTAACTCGAACTAAAACGTTAAAAATAAGTTGGAAATTTTCGGGATAAGCCCTCGATTTTCGTA
Source organism: Druon quercuslanigerum (assembly GCA_010014905.2). Taxonomy (NCBI): domain Eukaryota; kingdom Metazoa; phylum Arthropoda; class Insecta; order Hymenoptera; family Cynipidae; genus Druon; species Druon quercuslanigerum. Next base: position 4,959 of record JAAAKG020034233.1, read on the forward strand.
ACACTATTCGAGAAAATTGCTAAAAAGATGACTAGCGCCAAAAAATGCATTAGCGCCAAAAAGTAAAAATAAAAAATTTTTTACTGTTGGAGTTTCTCTACGATTATAGAAAGCAGAAATATAAGGGTGATATTTAAAAATTTAGTCCTATGTTAATATTAGTTCTTATCTTTGCAGACAGTTTTCGCAGGTGGACCAAATGTCGAACCATATGTTTCAAACTACCTCTCCGATACTGGAGTATTTGGTGTATCCGACAAATTATAATCTGGCATAAGGGTTAGTTTACAGAAAAATTGTATTCCAAGATATTTGTTTAGTGAAAAATATATGAATGTTTTAATTTCCATGTTCTTTCTCACTATGTAACTATCTATCTATCTAATGAAGTATTTTTTCAATGTTGGACAAAATAAAAAACGGACGATAAAAATATTAAGGTACTTCAAAAAATATTATTTATAATTTATTACAAACACAATTAGTGCTATTCTCTATTCCAGTTTATTTTATATTTATTGATTTGAGTTTACTACTAAACAGTTCCGAAACAAGTTTAAAATTGGATTTCAGTAAAGAAGTATCCGACGTTGCTAAAATCTTTTGAAAATTTAGCGTTCTCAACAGCATCCTAATAATTATTACTAAATAGTAACAGGTGAGTTTTTTAATCCTATAAAATTTTATACTTGTACAGGATTTTATAATTTAACTGTTGCTATTTAGCGATTTTTATTTATATTTTATCCAGAACGCAATATTTTCAAAAGACTCAATAGTAACATTTTAAGTGATAAAAATCTAAACAGGATTTTTAAGATTTTAATCTTTTTATTCATATTCGATACATCTTAAAAATATTTTTGACATTATAGTACACAAGAACAAAATTCTGAACTTAATAGCCATAAAAAGCATACAACCAATATTTTAAAGATCTGCCTTATTTATACAAAACAGTTTAACGTAAATATAAAATTTGTTAAGATTTTTTTGTTTAAAGTCTCTTAAAAACTGCTGCTTGAAATTCTTAAATGAAGTGAAAAATGATGCAAAGCCATATCTTCCTCTAAGGCATGCATTGCAAAATGCGTTCAACCTGAAGACAACTGCCTTAAGGAGATTAAAAGACGAAAAGATGAAATCACTAGTCAGTATCATAAAGGTCTCGATGCCGCAGACAGTAAGAAGTATAAAAATGTAGATCCTGACAAAAATAAGAAGACCAAAAGTGTAGAAAGTGCAATTATCAATGTATCATTATTTATCATTATTTATTATCATTGTATTGAAATCAATAAACATTTGGACCTAAATTAATGAAATTGGCCTTCTTTTCAAACTCCACGTGTCGAAACAATTTTTCTTTCACGTCAAGTACCTTGATCGCAGTTTAAACCAGAGGAAAATCTTTAAAAAATATCAATTAGTAACAAACTAGTCGAACTTTCTGTCAAGTAACTGAATTTTTAATACATGCTTACGTTTTCAACCAAAAAAATGTATTTTCTAGCAAGAATATTAAAAAAACACAATTATTCAACAAAACATTAAGTTTCAATAAATCTGTTGAATTTTAAATCCAAAAGGACAAATTATCTACAAAACGGTTGAATTTTCAACCTGAAAATATTATCCTGAAGAAAGGAGTTAATTAGATAGAAAACTCTGTTTCAATAACTCTGTTTCAAATTTAAAATTGAAAGGAGTTAATTTTATTCCAAACAAGCTGTTTCGATAATAAGTAATTATAAATAGTTTTCGATAGTTTTTGATAGTTTTCCATTACCGAATTAATTAATACTTCAAATATTTAAATAAATAATTTTTTTCTAATCTTCAGTTGTCGATTTACGTCTGTAATATAAGTGCAATGTTACTAATTTAGATTCTGAAAGATGGTTGTAAAACTCTGCTTTGAATTTTTTCTGAAGAATAAAAATATATTAGTTTTATTTATTTCAAGTGTTTACATTTTAAAAAAATCTAATTTGTCAATTTTACTAATATTACATTTTGAATATCTTTGGTTTATAATATATACACATCATTGGTTTAAAATCAATTTAAAATAAAAAAAGTACTATATTTAAACTTTTGAATGTAAATATTTAAAAATATATCTTTAAATTTAAAACATAAAAAATGTCGAGGTCCCAAGGAAAATTTAATATTATTTTTTATTTTAAAACATTAATTATGATAAAAAATTTAAAAAGATTGAAAAAACTGTCAAAAAAGAATCTGAAAGACTTTAAAGGACTTCAATTTAGAAGCATTTAAAAACAGAGTGTTTTTAAAATTTCAATATTTGTAAAAGACATTTCAGAGATATTTCTTGAGATTTCTGAAAAAGGTTTGAATGATTGTTTATTTTGAAAAAATATTTTGTCAAGAACTTGCATATCCAATTCGCTTTATATTTACAATTATTCAACACGCTCAATACTTTTTTCAGTGACCAAAATTCATTAGGAAAATGATCGCCAAATCCCAGGAATCAAAATTGAAAATACAGCGAATTTTTAAACAATGTTTAATTTGTTATTAAATGAAATTATTTTCATAACTTATTTTTGGTTCAGAGAATTTTAAAATGCGGACATTTTACAAAAACAGGAAGGGGGTTGGGTAAATTTCATACAAATCTAATACCTTCTCCGATGAGAATGTAAAAATCGATAATATTCCGGACCGCAAATTAGAATTACAAAAATTTTCTAAAATCTAGAATTTATTATGCCATAGAATTATTAGACGTGATTTCCTAGTACATCTCCCTGATAAAGGATTCCACATGTGTTAAAAAAATATTAAAACCACAAGTTATTACGATAATTACATCCAATACGAAAATAAAATTTTTTTAATTGCGCTCATTTCAAATTTTTATTCCTGGGCCTCAGCAATTTTTTTTCTAGTGCATTTTTGCATCCAGGAAGTTTCCAGGTGCAGGAAAAAATTCCTATAGTATTTAAAAAGGTGTTAAAATTGTTTTCGAAAACAGAATTCAGATAACCTATGCTTATTGTTAATAAGAATGGAATAAAAACGTATTTTTTATAAGCATAAGGGTAATTTTTAAGTTAGAAAAATATGCACATCCGATGAGTAGCTATATGTTTTTGGATAAGTACCCAGGATGACTTTTTAAACATATTTTAGCATGCAATCACATGTAATTGTAAAATTTAAAAAAAACTTATAACAACCTAAAAATATATAAATTATAAATATTGACAAAAATAGGTCATAATGCCTAAGCTTATTTTTAATAAGTTTCTGGATAATTAATAAACATGAAAAATATGTTCATCCCAGCCGCAAATTTATTTTTGTATAAGCATCAGGATGACATTTTTTAGAAATTATAAGATACATCAAAAATTTTAAATTATGAATATTGAGGAACAAGAGGTCATAGTGCCCAAATCTTAAATTTGTGAATGAATCTGAGCCACTGTATTTAGATCATTGCATTTTCATTAGTGGAACAAGAGGCACAAAGATATACAAATTATTTTTTTATAATAAGAATGAAGGGAAATAATTTTAACCAAGAAGGAAAACTTTTAAAGTGATCCCAATATTTACTTTTGTTAATTTAAAAATGCTGCTATTTTTAACAGCTTCTTAGAAATGATCAATAATATTTCCTTTTTATAATTCATTTGTTTGAAAATAATAATGTTCCAAATCGAATCGATTTTAAAAATTAATTAAAATTAAAAGATTATAATGATTAAATTCCTGTGTTTAGATATAAAGTAATATATTATAATCCAATACTTTTCACTCAGCAACATTCCGACACTAATTAAAATCCTGTTGATAGTTACAAACAGTCTTGAAAATTGAAGCTTGTATTTTAATGTAAATAAAAATAATAAACAGTTGAAAATTAAAAGGTTATATATTAGAAAGATAATCTTTCACAGCAATTAAAAAAAATATAATATTAAAAAGCCTTTTCATATATCAAGATATTTAGAATTAATAAAATTAAATATTGGGATCAGCAAACAAATTTTCTTACTTGTTTAAAAATATAATACCTTGTACTTTACCTATAATTAATCTCAGATGAGAGGGTCTAAATTGGCCCTGAAACATGTTTGTTCCCTGGTAGTAAAAAAAGGAGTCGTTTATTAAACATTAATTATTCAAGATAAAATTTATCAATTTTTAATCCTAAATACAATTTTTTTTAATAGAATCAATGAACTCACGATTTGTTTCTAATATGTAGGATTTATTTATGAATATTTTTAAAGTTCTTTTATTTGGGTCCAAACAATTTTGCGTCAATTTCTTTAAAAAAGTCTTCTGGTTTAAATTTTTGTAAAAAGAATGAGTTTTATTATTAACCATTTTATTTATGCATTACTTTTTTAGATTATTTCTTTTCTCTTTCGGATAATATTAGAATCTAAATAGATTGGCTTAGAATAGAACGAAAATTATTTGTATTTTCCGCGTGTCAAACAGCGCGAAAGTAGTAATTTTTGAAATATTTTTTGAAATTAATTTTTCAAATCGGCTTTCATACTTTTTTAATTATTAAAAATTTTACTCGGAATATTTTGCAAAGCAAAATTTTAAAATACATTTAAATTCGTACACCCAACCTACTCTGTTTCGCCTGATCATAACGCCACGTGATTACTATCGTCCGTTAGTGTCAGTGGTTTAGTGACGACTATGGTCAGACGCGACGTGTTCGCCCCGCGTCACTCAGATTCTCGTGGATTGATGTAGTTTTTTAATTTGTTCCATTATGTCTTTTACGCCTTTCGTAAGTTTGATCAATACTTTAAAACCTTTAATAATATTTTACTTTTTTTTTAACTTCAATAAAGTATATTTTCTAAATCCGAAATTCTAGAAATCTAATGTTTTATTGTCTAGAAAAAGTCAGGAATTTTGAAAAAAATCGTCCGAAAGTTAGAAAATAGTTGTTTTTAATTTGTGTTGAACCAGTTTGTAACTTGAGAAATTAGATTTTTTCTATTTTGTAGTTTTAGTATTCGAAAAAATGAACCAATCTTGATGAAATGATTCATAAACTGTTTAAAAGTTTTTTCTATTCGTATGTGGTTTGTACTAAACATTTTTTTTGTAATAATTTAAGTTTCGAGTTTTAGTAAATATTTTAAGTCGTGATCGAGTCAAATTAAAACTTAAGTTAACACAAAAAATATTTTATTTATTTGAAAACAGTGAACATAATGTAAAGCACAAACATTTTGTTGCTCCTTGGGTATATATAATTATATATTTATTTCAAGTCGATCACTTAAATCTAAAAAATCCTAATATTTCATGAATTCCTTGTTCTTAGAAAAGCGTTTTCCAGTTATTACAATTGCAAAATACAATTTTTGAAATATCTACAGTTTTTTTTCATTGAGGTAATGGACAAACAAAAAACAGGATTATTTCTGATAACTGGATTAATAAACTTAGTATCTTTTTTTAGTTTCCTATTAATGTACTATAAAATTATAATTTCTTATAAAATCTGAAAGTTTCTATTAAAATCAATTAAAATTTTCATTTTCATTTTGTTTAAGTTGAATGCCTGAAACTAAAACTTTGGTTACAATTTTCATGCTGGCATTTAGTTACACTTAGATTGTAGATAGTTTGAATTTAAATTTTGAAGTATATGGTTTATTGAATTTACTTTGAAAGAAATTTTACTTATTACAAATTCACTAAGTGAAGTGTCAAAAATGTCACATTATTAAAAATTGATCAACAATTGCTACCGTGAAGTTTCAACATTTAGTACGACTTTGGTTATTCGACAATACAGCATTTTAATTTTGAATTAATTTTAATTAAAATTTTTGCATAGAAAATATCAGTTACTAAAACTTTGTGTTTAAGATATTAAAAGCGCACATTTTTTATAGAACAAGCTAAAATTAACCGTTTTTATTTCGTTCCGATTTTCAAGAATAATTATTTTAATTCAAAAAATTCAATAAATACATCAAAATGGTCCTTTCTGATTTATTATAAAAATGAAATTTTTTACTGTTATTTGATGATAAAGTTGCTCATACTCGAGTCAAATGTAAATTAATTGAAATAATGTTATATACGACTGGCTTGATTAAATGATATTTTACATTATAGTTCTTGATTTTTTTTTTACTATTTTCAGACCAATAAAATGCTACATTTTTCTTGCCCTTAAACTTAGATTTATTATTAGATTATATATTAAGTATAATATAATCTTATATCATAAGATTTTATTGAATCCATGTTTTCAGAATATTAAGTAAAATCCTGTAAAACAAAAAAAGCTGCTTAAAAATGTTCCAGATTATCTTTCGACAGATTTTTAATTTTTGTAAAAACTGTTTTTCATTTTCTCAACGAGCTTAGGAAAATAAGACTTATATAACTTTGAAAACAAACTAAGAATACTTATTTCCCTGCTCTTAAGTCTCAAAATCTAATTTTAGCGCTTAGTTCAAGGTTCAAAAACTTTAAATAAATCAATTATTATTATCCCATTAGGCAATTTCACTTTTGGGCTAAGCGTAGCTCACTCGGTGCGAAAGGGAGTAATGTGGGGGACGGCGCATATATTTTTATTTTTATCGAGAATTCCCGTGCTATTTAATTAAATAATGTGAATTTGTTCACATCCACACAAAAATACTTTTTTGTCAAATTTATTTAAAATTTTTAATATTATTAATAATAATATTAATAATATTAATATTGAAACTTAGCATTTCGCTTTACTATTACTCATTAAATACTAATCAAAACTTAGTTTTAAATATCACTCTCATAAGTCATATATGGTCCCAAAAAGCCTATGAATGACAAATTTAAGTTTTCGAGTTTTTGGCGCTAATTATGATTTTATTGCGGTTTTTTAAATATAACTAGTTACAAATGCATAGAAAACTACTTTCCAATGATAATTATATGCTTAAATTAGTAACCTAAACAATTTATTTTTGTTTCGAGAAACTTCCTCTTCAAATATTGTTAGAATATATGTATGTGTGATATGTGAATATATATGTTAGTATATTGCTATAAAATTGTAGTTTCTCCCGAAACATTACAAAATTTTATTCCCTTTTCACCCAAGGAGAGACAGTAAACCCCAGAGATATTGTTTCTCTGAAGTTAGATAAAAATGCTGCAAACAATTGGAAACTACATTTATCCGAAATCAGATAATTTTTATCACGGGGCAGATAAAACTTATCGGCCATCGGATAATTGCAGTTGTCAGTTGTTCGCAACGTTTTTATCCTACTTCAGATAAATATTATCTCTGGGATTTCCTGTGGAAGTAATAATTAATGAAATGAAACAAAGCTAATTGTTAAAGTAACTTGTTATTATTTATAAAACTATCTCTTTAGTAATGCTAAATTTTTGCATTTTTGTACAGTTTATAACTTTTTTCCACTTTAGACTTAATGAGAGGTGATAATTCATGAAATTCATCAAATATAATTGATAAACTTTGAGATTTTTGTCCACTTTTCACCCAGTCTGAGGTAATAATTCATTCAATAAAGCAACTATGAATGTTTATAACAAATTATTATTGTTCATAACTATCTTCTTCTGCGCGACGGATAAATAGTTGTAGTTCTTTCTGATTTTTTCATTTTTTTGGAACTTTCCACTTAGAGCGGTAATAATGATTGCAAGTTATGAAAATTTTTTTCTCGAACAACTTATTACTAATTATAACTTTCTAATCTTAGGTGACTGCTTTTGTGAATAAATTTTTCTAAAATCAAGCAAATATTTGTAAAATTCATATCGAACTTTAGTTCTCTTCTTACAAGAGATAAAAGTCAGGCACTATTTACTACAAATGATAAGACAGTACCGAAAGGTATCATTATTTTGAAAACATTAGCAAAAGAGTTAAAAACCATTCGCTTTGATGAAAATACAGGACTATTTAAAACATTATTCTTGTTCATGTTTATTAATTATTTGTCCAAAAAGTAAGTTATAATCAATAATAAATTATTTAGATAATTTTGTTTGTTAACTTATATTTATTATTACCTTACTTTAATTTATAAGTAGAAAATAAGCTTAAAACTTTGGGGTAAGCCCGCGGTATTTGTAACAATATTCTAAAAAAAAATTGCTTAAAACAATGGCTAGTTTAAAGCAATTTATAGATACATCTAATTATAATCAGAAACTGCTGCTTATGTATTATAAACATTTTGTTATACTAACCAGCAAAGAAATTATAATTACGCCAAAAACTAAAACATCCAATTTTTTACCAATGGAGTTTTTAGGGCACTATAAAATAGAATTAGGAAGGTGATATTTAAAAAATAAGTTTTGATTCGTATTTTATAGCTAATTGCGACTCCGGATTCTATAACCACGCATAAAATTTGCCTAACTGCTTCACGCTGCTCGAGTTGGCCCCTAACGACTTGAAAATCAGTTTTTGAAAATATAACTCTTTAAAACATCACTTTGTAGAAAATTTCATTACGCATCTTTTTTCTGTTGACAAAAAAGTTGCATCTTTTACCGTTTCGGTAAAAAAATCAAAGAAACTTTATTTTTCAGACCAGCAAATTTACTAAATATTTTCACTTCATCTCGCTCCGAAAGACAAAGTTCTTTATAAATTAAGATAAAAATTTAATTCACTGTCATTCAAACTGTGATTAAGATAATGTGCAATATAAAATTCATTTATTTCGTTAAATACAAAATTTATAGATTTTTTTGGCAATCAGTATTAAAATAACTTTATACAAGTTTCAAACGCTTCGTTTATCGAGGGAATTTTGAGTAAGCCCAAACTTCCAGCAATAGGAATGCTTAGTAGGATATAATTAAGTTTTATGAAAATTTTTACCCTAATTGAATTATTCGCTAACGAAATAGGAGCATTCTAATAGCATTGACCGAGCACGCGAGAGTCGATAACTTCGGAGCATCTTCAATTCTTTTTTAAGATTAGCTAGGAAAGTATTACACATCCCTTAAAATTTAGAGAACGTTGCATTAGGTTCATAATCAAATAAATATATAAATATTGAAAACGAATAACTAAACAAGTAAATGTTGAGTTTGCTAGAAACTCTAACTGGATGCAGAAAAATAAATAGAACCACAGAAAATAGGGCTAATAATATCAGCAAGGTAAAGAAAATCAAGGTATTTGTACGTACACTTTCTTTAAAAAGATAACAATTTTAATACTTATGAAAGTGAATAAAAAATACATTAACTAACTTTGGAGATTTTTTTTTATTATTTTCATTTCGTAAAAATTTGCATCAGTAAAATTTAGGGCATATTTTATATGCATACTACTGTAAACTACAGGAAATAAAGGAAACAGGATTTTTATATTGATTAATAAATTTACAATATTAAGGATGTTTTCAGTATAAAGTCGACAAGCACATTACTCAATCTTCAACTTGATTAATGAAATCAAACAAGGTAGTCACATTGCTAAGCCTAACGAATTTTGGAAACGAAATATAAATTTGCTGTAAAAAGAATTGTTTAAGACGAAATTATTTATTTGGAAATAGTTGATCTAAGTTTTCCGTTTTATTTTATCTTTAGAAATTAGCCGTAATGTTAACAAGTTTAGTTTGAAAAAACCAGAGAAATAAAGTTCTACAAAATTTTCAGGAAAAAAATAAGTTGTTGGTAGATAATTAAATTTTTGGTTGAAAATAAACTTTTTTGTTGAAAATTCATTATTTTGGTTAAAAACTAAGATATAAATATTTAATGATTTTTCCCTAACAAAAAAATAATTGGTTGTGGCTTGATGATCAAATTTTAACTTGATAGTGTAAACAAATAAGTAGACTAAAATAATTCCAGTCCGGAGGCGAGGACTGTGGTCGAGCAGGTCGAAACTCTGAAATTCTCACCTATCACGCACTCGATCAATGCTATTAGAATGCTCCGAGTTTGTTAACAAATAATTCAATTAGAGTAAAAATGTTTGGAAAACTTATTTATATCCTACAAACGGTAAAAGTTACAACTTTTTTGTCAGAAGAAAAAACATGCGCCAAAAAATGTTCTACAAAGTGATGTTTTAAAAAGTTAAATTTTCGAAAACTGATTTTTAAGTCATCAGGGGCCAACTCGAGCGGCCTGAAGCGGTTAGGCAAATTTTATGTGTGGTTATAGAATCGGGAGTTTTGTGTCGTTTGTCTAAGAATTTATTTTTTTCATTTTTAATATTTTTTCTTACAAATAAACCAAAACCTACGCGTCCTTTTAAGAAGCGATTGATATAGAATTTTTAGCTCTCTTACTCCGGTAAACTACTTTTGTTTTAATATTTTTTTCGTAGTTTGTGTCGTTTAACCAAAAATTTTATTTTTTTAATTTCAATATTGTTCTTTGACGTATAAAACAAAAACTTCGTGTCCTATTAGAAAAAGAACCATAACAAATTTTCACATCTTTTTAGGGTACATGTTTTATGTAAATTTATATTTTTCGTATCTTGCACAGTTTGTCAGAAAAAATGTAACTTTTTGTGTTTCATTTTTTAAAAATCAAAATTGGAATTTTTGATTTTTCACCAAAAGTTATTATTATAATCTTATGGGCCTTTAAAAAGCAACATTTTTCCTCTCTGACCTTTTTTTCTATCTAGCGCTGTTTGGCTTTAAAAAATAGTCTCGAAGTGACCATTTAAATAAATCATTTGTATATAGTTACTATTTAGTGAGGTCTCGTATGCTCTTCATAAGATTTAAACGATTTGCTACTAATTTTTTACGCTTTTTAAGGATGTCGAAAGATTTAAATATAATCAACCAATTTTTTTGAGATTGATGAGAAAATTTTAAATGATTTTTTATTTTGAAATTTTAATTTGTCAAGAAAAGTAAAAAAGTTTTAAAATATATCAAAAGTAATTTTAAAAAAGAAAAAATTAAAATAGAAAATTTTCGAAACAATAATATTGTCGACAATTTAAAATTTACAAATTCGAATATTTCCGGATAACAAAAATTCTGACAGTTTATAAAATCACCGACATAATTCTCTAATTTAAAATATTAAAACATTGTTTAAATTAAAAATATGTTTATCAAATAAAATTTATTTACTTTATGTATTCTTTTATTATCTAATAGTTTTTTAATTGATTAGGTTAGGAAAATTCATAAGTAGGAAATATCTCTGTCTTAAAAATTTTATAATGAGGATATTTTATAATGTGGAGAAATATCTGAAAGATTATAGGACAGTTTTTAATGATGAATACTTATTCAGAATTGTAGGAACTATTCAAGTCAGTTTAAAAAATATCTAGGCCTTTTTAAGGATTACAAATAGTTTGAAACTGAACGATTTCTGAAAATAATAAAATATTTCTGAATTTCTCGCAAACTTCTAAAAATCCTGGATATCATTGATGCTAACTTGGATGATTCATAACGTTTGATAAAATCATGCAAAATCAAAAAATGCACAAGTTCCTAGGTTCTATTTCCACACATTAAAAATTTTCAAGAAACTTTTTGAATTTTCTCAAAAATCTTAGGAATCCCGTGTAGAAATAACCCCATTTGGCCCTATCACAAGTCGGGCACTAATCAGGGGCTAGTCATGTTATTAATTTTGACAAAGTACCCAGTCGGGAACTAGTCGGGGACTAGTTGGGCTTTTTGCTGTCAAAATTTAAGTCGGATCCTGGTCGGTGGTTGGTCAGGGGCTGGTCCAACCTTTCTTTCACTAGTTTCCGTGTGGGTAATCTTCAGGCTCTGGTAGGGAGCTAGTGGGGCTCTGGTCGGGTTAATCTTATGTTTGAGTTTACGGCAAGGTGTTATAAAATGAGGTAATTTCTAAAGAAGGGTAATAATTTTTTTATTCTCAAACACTAAGAATACATTTAACAATCATTTTTTCAATTTTTAGTTTTCAGAATAGCCTCATGGTTATTTCATGATAATGCAGATTCCTATTGTGTCATAATAGTTGTTGTCGACCTTTCGCAGCATAAAATAGAAACATCAAAAAATGAAAGACGCATTTCATTACACGCATGATTAAAATAGATGTAAAAATTTGTTTGTGTAGTGAAAAAATTGTACGATCCAACTCTAACAAAAGTGCGTTTAACTTTGTTAATAGTTCTTTTATAATAATTTTTAAGCAATTGAATCGACATTGTTATATTTTTTTCACAATTGTCTGTTTGTCACGTGACCGCCTACAATTTCCGGAGTGCCGGTAATTTAACCCATGCCCAACCAGACCTGACCGTCGCGTTTGGTTTTATGCTTTTCATTGTTCAATGGAAAATGACTCTACACAAAAGTAAACAAGAACGAGCTTTGTGTTCCATGTCATTTAGAAGAGGACAAATCACATTTCCGAATAGGTAGGAAAATTTTATTGATGTGCGATGAAAATATTTAAAGCGAGCAACTAACGAAAGCAATTATATAATTTTATAGGTTATGTTCGCATCCTAATACTAGCGTACATAGTTTCATTTGTTCCTTTATGTTTTCGAAAAACTTTTTTTATCAGATTTGAAAAAATGAATATATATTACGAGTTGTGACTGGAGTGGGGAGGAGATCCTATACTATATACGTAATTTTTGCAAATTCACAAAAACTTTCTCCTAAAAATTATCTTTTTAGGTCTAAATTTTATTATATGGCTGAAAATTTATTAATTTTCTGAAAAAGACATTTTTTCTGTTGAAAATTCAACTGTTATGTTAAAAATTCGTCTTTCTGGGTTAAAAATTCAGTTCCTTTCGTAGAACATTAACCTTTTCTTTAAAATTCATATTTTATTGCATATAAGTCAACTGAAATCTCTTTTAGATAAAAAATATTTTTTCTGAAAATGTGTCATTTTGATTCAGAAGTTCTTCTTTTTCAGAATAAATATTGCTCCATTCTTGGAAAAAATGCAACTGTTTTGTTAAAAATTAAACTATTTCCTAGAAAATTAGCTTTTTGTTCAAAATCTTTCTTTAAAAATTTGTATCTATATAAACATTCAACTATTTAAAATTTTTTATTTTTAATTCATCAAATCTACCAGAAATTTTAGCTTTCACGAATAAAAATGCAACTGTTCGGTTAAAAATTCAACCTGTTTTCTGAAAGTTTGCCTTTTTTATTGTAAAATTCACCTACTTTAGCGGAACTCACATCTTTCTTGGATAAAAATGCAACTATTTGGTTAAAAATTCTGCTGTTATCTTGACAATTGAACTATGTCGTACAAAATTTACTTTTTGTTAAAATTTAATATTTTGGTGTTGAAAAAAGAACTGAAATATGCTTTAGTACAAATTTTACCTTCCTTGGATCCAAATGAAACTATTTTGTAGAAAATTCAAGTATTTTGTTAAAAATTCATCCTTTTTAGTTAAAAAAAATTTCTTTTTGGATTGAAAATTACATTTTTTCGTAGGAACTTATTGCATTTTAAAAACCTTACATTTTATTCTTGAAAAGTCAACTGGAATGTTTTTTGGATGAAAACAAATCTATTTGTTTAAAAGTCTTCCTTTTTGATTAGAAATTTGTCTTTTGGGACTGAAAATTGAATTTTTTTGTGGAAAGATATTTCTTGTTAAAAAACTCATATTTGATATTGAAAAGTCTACTGGAATTTTCTTTGACGAAAACTTAACCATTTTTTTTTAAATATATCTCTTGAATTAAAAAATTCATCTATTTTAGTAGAAATAGGCTTTAAAGTCTTTTTGGCTTAAAAGCTTTAACAATTTAGATTAAGTTTTATTCCTTTTTGGAGTGAAAAGTTCTCATTTAGTGAAAATTCGCAATCTTCGTTTAAAATTTTTTTTGGTATAAATTTCATATTTTTATATTGAAAAATAAAGTATGACACTTTTTTGTTGGGAATTTATCTTTCTAGATTAAAAATGCAACTATTATGTTCAAAATTTAATTATTTTATTGCACATTTAAGTATTTTGTTAGAAAGTCATCTGTCGTAATAGAAAATACTTTTTTTGTTTAAAACAAATTAATTAATTTGAACATTTTACTAGCAAAACAATTGTGGAAACTAAATATTACGTACAGTCGAAGTGGGGGGGGGGGTCTAGAAATATTTTGTTATGGTTTGTTATATGGGGAGGGGGTACTCAGAGATGTGCGTAATTTATGTACGGCCCATAAATCAATAATTTCATTTCAAATTATCCTTTTATCCATTGAGATTGAGAATTTTTAACATTCAGAAGAAAACATTTTCGCAAGACAGTGAAAAGCCAAATGAGAAAGTTTATATTATTTATTAAAATAAAAATTTTAAATTCTTGTAATCATAGTTTTCATGTATTATTCACATGATTAATTCTTTAAAAAAAGTAAATACGAATCTCCTGAAGAAAATAGTCTTCACGATGATTTTCAAAGAGAGAGTATATATCGACTGTCTACTTTGCGAGAGTTGGTTCTTCAGATATACGAACACAGAAATATGAGGCACTGTAGCAAAGTAAAACACAGTTTATATGAACACTCCGTTTTTGGAAATATTCGTTAAAACTAATTTCTTCGGAACAATTGTATTATCATATGACCCCTACTAGTAGCCGATCAGGCCCGGACTAGGACAAGATGGGTCACCTGACTAGCCCCCGACTAATCTACCGTGACGCTGCTGGTCGGGGGCCAGTGAAGTGACCCGACTAGCCCCCGACTTTAAGTGGGGTCAACTGGTCGGGAACCAGACTAGTTCCCATTTGCATTTCTAAACGGGATATAATATTTATATAACTTTTGAAATCAACCTAATAATACTCTTAGATATCAGATTCTAATTTTAGCTGGAAGATAGACGTTCAAAAATTTTAAGAACCTATATACCTAAGTATGTTGTGACATTGGAGGTTGCCTAGAACGACCAGGGATGATACGGCTTAGTCTATTGATAAAAATTTCACAATATTGCCTTGTTCTAATTCCAATAAAGCTGAACATTTGACGCAATCACGTTCTTCTAGTAAACTTTCCTGATTGCTAAATTTACATTTAAATAACCTTATTCTTATTAGGCCCCAAATATATAAATCTACTTTAACCCAGAAATAAGTTTTACTTTTCCCCTATCGATTTCTGAATAGAAATATACCGACAAATCTAATTTATCATTTTCCACTACTATTTTGTAGATTAGTTTTTTATAATTTAATTTGTATATTTTCACTATAAATTATTGTTGCCGCCGAGTACTTAAAACCGCGGCCAAGGCTGTCTAAGGGTTGCAATATTTTACGCGAAATCGTCCGACTTATCATAAAATAATGGTGAATTATTTCTTAAATTTTAGCCAATATTATAGTTTCCAATATATTCATATATATTTTATCACAATTTGATATTTCTTTCCTAATTTTTTTTCATTTCCAACGCTTTCAGTTTGAGAAGAAACTGATTCTCGCACCAAAGAATTAAGAAATAATCTAACATACTGTTCTTTTATAAAGCACACCCGATTTTAAGTTTTTACGTTTGGAATGTTTTAAATTTCAGGTGGATCGAAAATAAAGACTTTTGTTTTAGTAAAATACAACGAATTCTAATTCAAATTTTTTTATTCCCACTACTTTGAAAATATGAAATAAAAATTTATACAATTGGGAATATTTTAAAACATCTTTAGAAATTTTTAAATTTTTGAGGGAGTGGAAATATTTAAAACTTAAAAATTTCCGATTTTATATCAAATATTTTTGAATTTGTTGCAAACTTCCAAAATTACTACATGCCTCTAATACTGACTCGAATTTTTGATAAAATTTATTAAAATCCTGTATAATACAAATTTTTTCTCTAGAAACATTTAAATCTTTCAAGATCCTTTTAAATTTTCGCCTTATTTCTCCCTACTGTATTCCTTAGAAAATATATTATATAAATTTTCCAGATTCAATTCAGTTATTATTTTACAAATGTAAAGGAATAATGAAAACACAATCCATGAGTGACAGAAAAAAATGAGAACGAATAATGGACTCAATTTATTCAGAAACAAGCCCCCAGAATAAAATTTACCTTAAGCGGTCACTAAATATACATTTATTCTTCACATTTCAACGATTTCTAAATGTAATATAAAATAACTGGAAATTTTTCGATATCAAATTATCAAAAAATTTCAATCTAAAATTCTGCAAATTTAAAATGTCTCAACTATATTAGTGTAAAACAGAACTAATAATTTAAATAATAATTCAAACTCTAAATATTTCTGAATGTCGATTATCCCATTTATGAACTTCTTAAAATAAAAAAAAAACTTATTTCTTTTTGCAATTTTTGATGTAGGCATTTTTTATTTGTTGATCACATAAAAAATATTAACCATTCTTTTCAGTGAACCTTCGATTTTGTATTGTAGAATATTAAAGAAGAAAACCCTAAAATGTTGGAATATTTTTAATTCATTTTTTTTTTAGAAAATTCTCCCATACAAGACAGCGTTAAGTAAATATACAAATTGGATTATGCGGGCCGTCTAAATTGAAGAGAAATGGAATAAATATTTCATTAATATATTTTTAAACAATATAATATACTAAATATGTATAAAAAACTGTGGTTGGCGTAGTTGTTGCAGCAGAAAAAAATTTTAACAGATGGAGATTGCAAGGATGGTCAATTTCAATCATTTAATTTTTCAAATTCTGTATTGATTTCAAAACAGTCAAAGTTTTACTATATAAAAAAGCTTTTCTACAGCAGTTTTGAGTAGACTTTAAACAAAAGAAAAAATAATTTTCCTTAGTTATGTTAAACTTTGCTGTGTAAATTTACCACATTTCTTGCGTTATTGTTTAACCAGAATTTTTAGATTCCGTTCTACCATACCTAAATTAATTATTATGATTGAAATTTACGAAAAGCCTTTTAAAAGTATTTAATTGACAGACTTGAAAGTTTGTTTCAAATTTCAGCAATGAATCTCATTTTTTTTCTTTTTGCTTCTTCATAGAGCAAATTTCGTAGAATTACTTAATTTAAAGTTTATGTAATGAAAAGAAGATACCTTGACTCAAGAATAATCGATTGACCTATGATATTAACACGTTTTATTGCAATTTAGGAAATTTATAGTCAAAATAAACATTTAAAACACTCGTTTTTTCCTAAAAAGTTGATGCAAGAATAGAGAAGACTCTTATATTATTGAATTGATTGTTTTTTTTTAGTTTCTCGTAGTTTTATGTTAGACAAACCAGTAATTATTAAGAATATTTTAATCATTAATTTAAAACTTCTAGAAAAATCAATAATATTTTTTCTCAAAGCAAAGAATATTTATTTGTGAATATTCATAATCACGAAGTAAAGTGCTAACCACATTAATCAAAAAGTAGGTCAGCCAATGTTGTCTTGCCAATACTTAGTATTTAATAAAATTTTTTTTAAAAACACAAGATTCTCGTGTTCTTTGTAACATTTGGTTTCAAAATTTAATTAAGGCCATGAATAATTATTTTTATTTTTCGCGTGTAAAATAATTCCGAAATAGTAATTTTTTAATATTTTTTTTTAGGTTATTATGAAAGAAAGAAATTTAAAAAATCAGCTTTCCGACTTTCGTAATTGTTAGAAGTTTTACGCGGAATATTTTCGAAAATAAGTTATTCAAAATCCGTTTAAATTCGTGCAACCGTCCCATTGTGTGTCGTCTGATCATAACGCCACGTGATCACTATCACCGGTCAATGTCAGTGGTTCAATGCCGACTATGGTCAGACGCGACGTGTTCCCCGTGCGCCATTCGCATTTCCCTGGATTAATGCAATTTTTGTAATTCATTGAATTAAATTATTTGCACATTTCTTAAGTGAATTAAAAAGTGAATGTTAAAATATATTATTTTCTTCCAATTTTATCATTACTTGTAATTTTGCCGGCAGTTTTCGCTGATGAAGCAATTGAACATAAAGCTTTTAAAAACTTCGATGCCGATACCCGAATAAGAAATGTCTGGACTAAATTAACGTCTGACATGGAAGTTAGTTTTAAAAGAAATTGAATTTTGAAATGTTTGTGTAATTTAAAAAAATTTGTGTTATTTTCATCTTCTTTCTCACTAGGCTGCAGGCCAGGCTACAAAGATGCAAAAAATATCTTCTGACGATGTAGTTTTCAAATGTTGGGAGGGTCATAAAAATTATCAACTATTCTTAAAAACTTACCAATATAAATATGACACATGCTGGAATTGTTATAAGAAGTACACAAAAAAAATTAAGGTCATTAAGCAAAATATTATTTTTTATCTATTTTAAACACAATATGTGCTCTTTTCCAATCCAGTTTATTATCGATTTAATTTTAATCATAAACAGTTAGGAAAGAAGTTTCACATCAAATGTCAATAAAAAAGTATCAGACGTTGCCAAAGTCGTTAGAAAAAATATTGCGTTCTCGATAAAATGTTAATAAAAATCGCTAAAGTGTAACCGCTACATGTTTTTATTAAGCTATATAAAACTCAATCTAATTGAGTTCAAAAGACCCACAAAAATCCAGAAAAGGGTTTTATGTTTACAATCTTTTTATCCATATTCAATACATCTTAAAAAGACTGTTTTACATTTTAGTGCGTAAAAACCCAATTCTGAACTTCATAGCAATAACA
Source organism: Druon quercuslanigerum (assembly GCA_010014905.2). NCBI lineage: Eukaryota > Metazoa > Arthropoda > Insecta > Hymenoptera > Cynipidae > Druon > Druon quercuslanigerum. The sequence goes on from JAAAKG020034233.1 coordinate 23,634, forward strand.
AGCATACAATTAATACTTAAAATAAGTGGGTAATTTATATACAAATTGTAATGACAAAAAAATGATTATTTTTTTTAAAGTCAGCCAAAAACTTCTGTAACAAAGCATATAAGGAGATAAAAGAAGAAGCAAATTCAAACCTTACTCAGGCTAAGACATGCGTTGTAAAATGCGCTCAATCTGAAGACAACTGCATCAAGGAGATTACAAAGCTAAGAAAAGACGAATATACCGAAGACACTGCGAAGATTAAAAATTCAGATACTGACGAAAGTAAGAAGACTAAAAATGAATAAAGTAAAACTGTGATTTTATTGGAATCAATAAACAATTTGAATAATTAATTTAATGAAATTGAACTCTTCCAATCTCCAACTGTTGCAAATTTTTGCATGTTGCCTCAACTACGTAGAATGCAGTTTTCTTTACATATGTGGAATAAGAACCCTGGTTGTTTTTAATTTACTATTTTAGCATGGCGTGATGGGAATGTAGACTCATTAATTATCAAGAAGTTCCCAGAGATAGATTTAGAGTATGTAATGCACACGCTGAATACTTAGAATACATACGATCTAGGTGTGCCACTCACGCGGGAACAACTTATCTCTCCAGACAAAATGAAGAACTAATAGCAATTTCGGTTATCCTGCACTGGTGTCCTCCAGGGCACTCCGACCTGCTCCTTCTTACTTTTTTTTTACTTCTTCCTGCTCACTCCGACACGCTTCGGTGCAAGTCAAAAATTCTCTTGAAGCGCACCCGTGCAGTATAACCAAATTCGCTATTAGACTGCTCTATTATCATCTTTTTTGCTCTTCAGTGTCGGCCGCGACTCTGCCTTGTCAAATACTCCAAGGGAGTTAGAGCCAGCTATCCGAAGAAAGGAGTGCCATATTTTCTGAAACTACGGTTTCGGACAACAGTCTCCGTCGCGTGCAAGAGGCCTGACATTGTTTACCAATACTTCGAGAAACGAACTATACTCGTGATCGAATTATCGACTTTGGTCGATTATAACATCACTGCCCAGGATAGGGAAAAGGAGTAGAGGTACCCAGACCTTAAAATAGTGATGCAAAGATTGGACCCTGCATTATCGGTTAAAATAATTAAATTCCTTAAATTCTCAAAACTCCTTGAGGTCCTTGAATTCTTAGAATTTCACAAATTCCTGAAATTTTTATATTTACGAGTGAGAGAAGTTTATTAAAAAAAGAATGACGTAATGTTTTTTAAACTTTCATAACGACAAAAACATTGAAGGACGGGTCACGTATATGAGGAATACAACACATTTTTTCTCTGATTATTAAAAATTGCTCTATAAATAAGGGTAATATATTTAAATAAATTAAATGTGATAAAACATTACATTGGGATACACAATTATCATCTTGAACTTGTCGCGCGAGCTTGAGCCGTTGTGCGAGAGACTCAGATACGACACTTCAGAACCCCGATCAAGGAGTGCACGCACAAATACTGAAGCATCACTAATGGACTTGACCTGGATGACAGCTGTAGGTAATAAAGTTTTTGCTCTACGTCGATTCACATGATTAATGCTGAGATGATGAATGCTGCAAAATTTACGATCTTCGTCCTGAGTTAAAGATGGCTTATGAGTGATGTTCCAAATCGTCGCATGCTGATGGAGCATGGTTTTTTGATCATGTTTTTGTGTCACATAATCGACACGTTCTTGATGAAAGACATTCGCTTGTTGAATGTTGATGCAGACAGTTAAGGCATAAATTTCTTTTAGCAAAGAAATCCTTTCGTTGTATTGCATTCATAGATCTGTTGAAACGTGAGATGACGATGCAGAACTCTTGTTAGTCATGAGGCTTCCTTTAAAATACTTAAATCCCTGTAATTTATCATTTGACTTTGAATTTGAAGAATCCTCAAAGTTAGCTGGATTGCTTTCAAGAATCTCCAATGTGCGAAACTTGCCCTCAAGAAATGTGTGCAAGGAATCATAAGAAGGAGATTCTGTGGTATCACCTAGTGATGTCTCCGAGTCACGTCGAGTTTGTGAGTCCAGTAAGTTGGTTAGATGAAAGACTAATAAATTTGACAAATGGTCAACTGGACATTTGAGTACTTTGAGAGCCTCTAAGTTTTCTTCAGCTGTATTGGCAAGATCCTTCAAATTAAAAGCTGATTCTGATTTTAGAGGCTTCAACGAAAATAGAATAGACAAGTGAGAATTTATCAATATTCTCTTATTTTCATAACGTTTTACTTACAAATCCCACGTACGCTTATAATTTTCGTTTGTAACCGGAATGTTTTTAAGGAGCTGAGTTCGGCTCTCCTTTTAAATTTGTTTTTAAATTATGTAATTTAATAACATCCGCGATTTCTGTATTTTTGTCAATAAGGAATTTAAGCAAGTCCGAAAAATTAGCCCACTCGGTATAATTTCCAGCGAAAGTGGATAGGGTAATTTTCGAAAATGACCTTGCAGAAGATGATGAGACAAGAGAGTCGATTGCATCGAAGAATGTACCCTTAGCAACTTGATATAACTCTTCTGTTTCGCTGAAAATGTCATTCTTAAAATATGTGAATTCTCCCTCCAAAGGTGCTTTCAACAACTCAACATGCTGTTGCTGAAACTTCAAGTAATTTGTTTCGAGCGTCTCTAATCGCGCTTGAAGCATTTCGCATGTGTTTACTGTTGGAACCGATTGGAACGAATTCTTAATTCGGCCAGCAAGTTTCACTTGCTCAAGAAGGCACAGCTCAGCCTGTGTTTCAGACATGAAATTTGTGAACTCGAGACTAATACACTAACACGAATTGCTGCTAATCATAGTTTAAAAAAAATAAAAGATATAGATGACGTGATCGAAATGCCCGACTCGCCAGCTTTTAGTAATAATTATGAAAAGAATTAATCAATTCTGTGAGTCATCACAATTGTTGCGAAATATAAGTGAAGTTAATTAACGAGAGTTATTGCATAGATTTCACTCCACGAATAGTCCGGTGAGATTGACAGGAGTAAACAGTAGTCAGCTGACAAGGTTATACACGTGCCGAGAGATTACGACACTGACTCGAAGCGTAATACAATTGTTGAGAATAAACTGCCGAAACCAAAAAAGAATAAGGATTAAATATACGTTATTCCTTCCAAACTTCCTCACTGCATGTGTGATTTGGATGGAGCTTTTTTAATCCTTTATACTTCGAACTTCACTAGGCAATTTACAAAAAATTTTCTTTTATCACTCCGAATAATGCTCGGTGATTTCACTGATTAGACACTGTTTTGATATCTTTGTATCACGATCCACATATGTTAATTGCACTCGCGAACTGTCCAGAAAGTGCGATTCACTTTATCCGGTTTTCGAAGGACCAAAAATGTTCGCGAGTGAGAGAAGTTTATTGAAAAAAGAAGGACGTGATGTTTTTTAAACTTTCATAACGACAAAAACATTAAAGGACGGGTCACGTATATAAGGAATACAACACAATTTTTCTCTGGTTCTTAAAAATTGCTCTAAAAATCAAGGTAATATATTCAAATAAATTAAATGTCATACATCATTCAATTAGGATACACAAGTATTATTTCGAACTTGTCTACAAACACGACGAGACAAGTTCTCAATTTAACGTTCGGGCGACGAATGAAATTTACTGTAAACATGTAAAATTAGAGTCTAAATGGAAAAGTTGATATGAAATGAGTGAAATTAAAAGAAAACAATTTACTTAATAAAAAATGACAGTGAATTCCGAACATCTTAGAATTCCATAAATTCCCAAAATTCCTTGAACTCTTCGAACTCTGCAAACTCCATTCATTCCGCGATTTCCGTGAAATACTTGAATTAAGTGAATTCCTTGAATTCCTTTAAATTTGTGAATTCCGTGAATTCTTTGAATCCCGTTAATTCTATAAATTCTTGAAAATCCGCAAATTCAAAATATTTAAAAATAATATATTAAACCGGAGAGTAAGAATTGTTAGGCCTACGAAGGGTGACTCAAAAAAACAGAGTGTTTCTTTGGAAAAGAAACGCAAGATTGCAGGTATTGATATTAGTGATAATAAAATTAATCAAAATTAGTTTCTTTATTTGATAATCTTTAAAAAAATTTAATTTTGAATTAAGAGTCTGAAAGACCGTTCAAAATGGAATAATATTAAAGTGTATCATTATAATATTTATCTATTTATTTAAAAGATCATTAGCCCAAAGTAGGTTTGTATAAAAATTGTGCACATTGGAATATTTGTCATTTTAAAAAGTTAAGTATGTAATTAATTTTTTTCCATGTAGAAGCAGTAACTTGTAAATGGGTTATGTTGGTGGGCGTAATTCAAACTATTTACAAGTGTCACATCATTGCCATATTCGTATTATTTCAATAAACCAAAAAATGTAGCACAACCACGACCCCTTGACAAACTGCTCTATTTATCACGTTTTCCAATTCAAGAACCTTATTTTATTTAACATATCTGTAATTCAGCAGAACCTTATGATTTTATGTAAGAAATTTTTAAGAATGAATTCAAGATTTTTTTAAAATTAAAATAACAAATCTTTGTTTGATCAGAAGTAAAATATAACGAGTGGATATCCATTTAGATGCTACCACTACCTACTTGCCTTATCTAAAAAATAGATGAAATTAAATTAGTGAATATCTCGCACTTATTTTTGTTGAGTACCTGACTCATTACATACCGCGTGAATATGACTTTAAGTGTCCATATTATGGATGCTTTTTCAGTGTTTATTTTGTTTTTAACAAAATTATTAATAATTATGTTAAGAACAAAATACAGATTTTCAAAGGCATGGAACAAAAAATGTGGAATCTTGTTAAGAATTTTTAAAGATTTCAAGGAAATAAAAAACTTTTCCCTAAGATTTCTTAAAAAAGTTTTTTTGATAATATATTATTTTACAACATTTGTTTTCAGAGAATGATTAAAAAGATTTTTTAAATTCTAATATAATTCTAAAATCATCCAAATAGCATATGAAAGATCTAAAAGCCATTTTTATAATTTTGCATTTTGGAAGATTTCGTGATTAAATAAAAAAAAATGTAAACGTTTTGGGAAGGTTTTATACTTTTAATCTAATAACATTTTTTAATATTCCTGATAATATTGAAGGTAATTATTCATTTTTTTAACTTAATTTTGAAGAATTTTCAAGAGGATTATCAAACATTACAAACGATTCCAAACTTGTCAAAATTGAATCTGGAAGATTTTGAAACAACTTAGAACTAATTCGGGTCATTTAAATTAATATTTATAATTTTTCACAACTTTAAAAAGTAAAAAATATTTTTAAAGTGTTAAAATTGTTTAGAAGAATTTCAGGATTAGCATGAGGGTCTTAAATTACAAAACGTGCATTCTATAAAAACTCAAATGTCAAATATTTCGGTCGCGGATAGGGGCCCTTCTGAGTACCAGATGTATAATTAAAAATATATTTTTTTAAATAGAATAAAAAATTAAATTTTGGTATCCAATATTTGGTAAAAAAAACAAAAATAGTTTTTCGAGTGCCACTATATTGTAGATATTTTGACGACATATTAGTACATCGTATGGAAAACGAAGTAGGAAGTAAAAGTAAAAGTAAAGTAGGAATTTATTTGAACGATGTTTAAATTAAATATAGGTATTTAATTTAAAAATTATTAGAATAAGAAATGAAATACCTTATTTTCTAAATATCAAATTTACTAGAATTGGTAGGCAAGAAATAAATTGTAACTGATATCGTGAGCCCACACAAACACAGAGAGGTAGCTGACGGGGAGAAAGAGAGAGATAGAGAGAAGCTGCACGAAATATAAATACTGATTGGACTCATGAATTCTTTTTACGAAACATTTAATACCAAAGTTTTAATTCAAATTTATTTTTTAATTAAATATCTGGAACTGGTGAGAGGTCCTATCAGGGGATGAAATGTTTGCCAATTGTGTTTTTATAAAATGCACTTTTTGTGAAGTTTTTCTGAACGGTGAAATACATTATTCTATTCAATAATTGTGTATGACTTATGCACAACTTATAATACTTTTTTTAATTAAAGTAAACTCAGACACAATTACTACGATTTTTAACATAGATAGCTTATTTTATTTACGGAAGTGGAAAAAATGATTAAATTATCATGAATTGAAGCCTTAGCGAATGTAACCTAAAGTCAACAAAAATACGTTTTTCTTAAATCTTGGTTCAAATTGTGAGAATACTTTGATATAATTTTTCAAACGTCAACATATTTACGACGCCAAAAAAGCTGGCTAAAGTTCCATATTTTGCTGAATTTATATTAGATATCATGCATGTATGTAAAAAAAAGTCTTCTTAACACATACGTGACACATGCGCCTACGGTTTATATGATCACCCAAAAATTTTTTTCATTTCAAGAAAAATTCTTTGTAAAAATGATTAAATTATTGGCTTGAATTGATTGATATTGGCTAAAGAATTGATTCCAACCAAACTAAAATTGTATTGTTAAATAAATTGCATCTTGCACCTATATCCAACTTTGGGAATATGAAGCGAAAAACATTAATTTTCCCCAAAAAATTAGCAATTGCGTGTTTGAATAATAAAATAGTCACATTTGACCATTTCGCTAACGAAATAGTAAAAAATTAGAAGTTCATTTTAATAAAGTCAATTTTTAATCAATAGCATATAGTTTTATTAAAGGGATTATTTATAAATTGAACAAAGTAAAGTGAGAATTATTAAATATGTAAATGACTTTTTGATTTTGTTGCGGAAAGTTGTGAATACGCTTTTTTGGTGGAGACAAAAATAGCTATTTGTGAAGCTCGAGTGAAGCGAGTGCGAAAACGAGGACGAGTGCGAAAAGCTGAAGGAAAATGCTTCTTTTGTAAAAACGAATTTCAAGAATTTTATAAATTCCGTAAATTCTATGAATTCCGCGAATTCTGCAAATTCCATGAATTCCATTAATTTCGTGAATTCCGTTGGATTAAAGTACTTTGCATATCATTTAGAGGAATGGCAGTCCTCACTTTCACGGTGGGTCTTGCAAAAAATATAAACTTCCTTCTTATTGTTTTAATATATATTCGTTAAAACTTTAACAGTCGCATTCTTTTATTATAGTAAACTTTTCTATTTGGCACGATTCGAATTTTTAACGTTCGATGAGTAGTACTTTAATCCAACAAATTTTTACTTTGTTTGAAGAAAAGGAAAACTAATCAATAGTAGTTCACTTTATGAAGCACGTCATTTGAATTTATCAGAATTTTCCACACAAAAAAATATGTATACAATTTTTGATTGCAACATTTAAAATAATATTCAGAACAGCTAAACGACATTTATTTAAAATATTATGAATAACGAAAGAATGAGATTAAAAAAACTTATTTTTTACAATAAAATAAAAAATAGTCCTATCTCACATGAATAGTTTTCATAGAAACAAAGATTTTTTCTTGGATAGCTTCAGTTTTGTAATAAAATTCTAGAACTTGGGGATAACATGCCTAAAGATGAAAGCCCTCCCGGTATTTTTTGATATGAATTAATATTTAAGTTCTATAGAATTGATAAAAAATAATAAATAAGAAAAAATGAAAATTTTAGTTAAACGACGCAAAATATGGAAAAAAAGTCTCAAGGAGGATTCATAGCTCGGGAAAAGTCCTATAAAATTACTCAAACGATTTTTTTATACAACTTGGCGTTTAAGAATTAATACAAAAATGTTCTAATAATTTTTTGATAGCACTTGTGTTTTTCGTTTTATTTATCGAAAGTACTAAGGAAAAATCCAAAATTTTAATTTTGAACTAAACGATGCAAAATGCGAGAAAAATACGTGAAAGAGAAATTATAGCTTTAAAAAAACCTGCAATATTTCTTTAGATTTTGCTTATCGAAAATACTACACAAAAATGAAAAAATTCAAATTTAGAGCCAAACAACGGGAAATACGGGGGAAAGTTTTTGAGAAATTACTACGTTTAAAAATTCTGATATTTCTTTCAACCATTTTACACCGAAATCGACGTTTCTAATTTATTTATAAACATCAATATGCAAAAAATTTTTAATTAGCTCAAAATACGGGAGATAAGTAAAAAGTAGATGTTTATGTTCCATCCATGGATAAATCTATGAAACAAATTCTATTTTTAGCATAATAATATGAGATATGGCTGAATAGATGAAGAAAAGAATGTACCTTAAAATTTAAGAAATTTAAATTAGATTATAATCCAAATTAAAAATTTTATTTAACGTCCATTTATCAAATTGATACGAAGTCCTATACAAAACAAGAATCCAACTAACAAAGTTGGACCACAACGAACAAACAAAAAACCTTCCTTCTATTTTCTTCCATTTTTCTTTCTTTCGTCTTTTTTTATTTTCATTACTATCAAATCACAATAAAAGAACATTAAAAATAAAAAATAAAATTATATTACCAACGTTTCAGTACTCATACAGTAAGTACCCTTATAAAGGCAAGAAAAATATAAACAATAGCACCAAAGAACATGTGTTATCTCTTTATTATCTGAGAATCAAATGACGGTCAGTAGGTCAATCTGTTTTAAACAACCTAAAAATATATGTTATAAATAAATCCGAAATGTAGAAAGTAAAAGAAAAACAAGATTCATGGAACCTTACCATTAAATGTAATAAATCATATTAGCATAAATTTTTTTTAATTTATCCAAATCAGTTTCAAAATCAATAGATAACTTTTTTTTGTTTTTTAATATTAATCATTTCCATGATGTCCATAAATCTTTTAATTGCAAAGTAGCTCAGAAAATAAATGTATATTTCAAAATTTCCTTCAAAATAAATGTGCGATTTAATATTTAATACTTAGATTCCTGATAAAATACCAAGAAAAATGAAGTTTATCAAAAAAAAAAAAATCATTCACAACGTAAATTTTTAAAAACTTGTATAATTTTGTATAAACAAATAAGTAAATGAAAATGGTTTTGTGCGATTTGGCAACGATTCTTTACTTTATTCGTACATGCTTTAAGAAATTATGAACAATAATAATATTTTAGTTGAATGGATGAAAGTTTATAAGTAATTTGTTATTTTATTAACAAATTTTATGAAAAATCATCTATGTCAAGTATTCAGGATAACGTGAATTAAAAAATCTGCAACAGAATCGATCATATTTAAAGAGAAAATGAAATTGTAATGTCATATTGTGCTGTACAATAAATTGATAATCGTTTAAACAAGTCTGATTAACAAATGCACTATCTGGATACTTTTGGATGTACAAACTTCTTTCATTCTGCGCCATTAACTGTAAGTAAGCTCCTTCTAAATTTTTAAGGAAATTTCTATGAAAATAAACATTTTCATGCTAACAACAGTGATATTTTTAAATTTAAAAATATCTTAATTAAAAATTATTCAGTTTTAATGTTTTTCATTAAAAAGTATATCCTTGCAAAAGCTTTCAATATTGAAGTATTTCCAAAATAAAAACTTGTACAATTTCAAGTGCTTATATTTTCAAATGTGTAATTTATCAATTTTATCCCATAAGATATTCTACATTTTGAACGTTTTTAGTTTAACATAGTATTAGGTTCAGGCGAATTCTCCACAGGGTTCGCGAGAACTTGTAGTTGATGGGAGGGCTTACGGGCCTCACCGGACTATAGTCCGGAATAAGTGAATCAGAGGGCCTACATCGCGATGTATCTAAGAATCTGACGGACTCCGATCGGTGGGATCTGAAATAAGGAGCGGTCGTTCTAGGGGGTACTGGCAAACCCCCCTAGAATATTGAGGGCGCGAGTTCTCATGCTACCGAAGCCAAGATGTGATCGCCGTATTGAGGGCTGCATGGCACTAGGGTCAACGAATCCTTGAACACCCCGGCCTGCCCCCTCAGGAGAGGCGGACAAGCGGGGGCCATAAAGGAGGTGCCTTAATGGGGACTTTGGGACACCAGGTCTAATTCCATAGTATTTAGACCTGCCTCCTGTATTCGGGGAACTTCAGGGGGTATTTTCTATTCCCATAGCTTTTCATAAGACTTTTATGGCCAACATTTTTTAAAAACAAACAAAAAACAATGAGGGATTCGTTCCGGGACCTTCCTTCAACCCACCACAGAAAGCGGAAGGCTTTGTAGGGGGCAATTTACTGTAAGCGGTGCGAAAGAATGAGGCTGGCGACAATCATGTCGCCACAATAGAAGAGCAGCTAACGGTGTTCTCCGTCCGGGGATGCCCCAGCTTTGCCTTTCAATAGCTGAGACGGGAATCTCCATGATGCTCGAAAAAACGCCAAGGGCATACATAGCTGTCCAGGGTATGGATGCGATTTTGGTGCCTGAGCACTGCTTCAGGGATCTTACTGTTATTAAGGTGAGGGTCAAGGGCAGAAGCGGAGAAAGACTAGAGATTTTAATTGCCTCGGTTTTTTTCCCTGGCAATGCGAATAGATAGATCCCCGCCTCCCAGAGAGGTGGAGATTCTAAATCAGCACTGCCAGGGAAACAAGATTCCTCTGCTGTTGGGTTGTGATGCGAACTCTCACCATACTGTGTGGGGGAGCACAAATATCAATGACAGAGGAAGAGATTTAATCGAGTACCTAGCGCGCATTGGCATGGAGATTCAGAATCGAGGTGATATTTCACATTGCAAATTAAAAACAGGAGTGAGGTTCTCGATCTGACTCTATGCTCGGAGCGGCTGAGGAGTCTTTCTCGAACCACAAATTTATCTTGTTTTAACTAAACCTAGGAAAACCAGCGGGTTCAAAAATAAGAAACCCTAGAAATATAATTTGGGACTCATTTAAAGAGGAACTTAGAGAAAGGCTAGTGGAATTTCGCACAAACTATGGCCGCATTGATGAGTTAGAGCACTCCGCAAATTTTCTGCAAAGGGCACTGACTACAACAAATGTAAAAAATTGCCCTACAAGCACAATTATGTCTAGGAAAGGAGCAGAATGGTGGAATACGCACCTGCAGAAACTCCGCAAAATACAAGAGAGATATTAGAGGCAGATGGCATCTACCCAGCGCTTTCAAAAAAATGTCTGGAACTTCTCATCCCTCCACTGACGAAGTTATTTAGGACAAACTTTGCTCTAAAACATGTGATATCGGCATGGAAGGTCGTTAGAGTGGCCTTCATTCCCAAACCTGGCAAGGAGGGCTATAGTGCTGCAAAATATTATAGACCGATCAGCCTAACATCTTATATTCTAAAGACGTTGAAGAGGCTTCGAGGTGTGGCGTGTCAAACTAGCTGGTAAGCTAGATAGGAAGCTCGCCACACCGAAGAAGACTCGAAACCAGATGCGGTGAAGGCCTAGTTAAAGATGTAGCGCCAGGAAGGTGCACACAGGCGGGTGTCCTGTCGTCCCTCCTGTGGTGCATGGAAGTGGATGGCCTCCTTCGTAGGTTTAATAGAGACCGGCATCATGCTCAGGAATATGCAAATGACTTTGTTATGCTAGTTAGGGGGCACATAGCAAAACGTTGATGGACCTTGCAAGGTCGGCGCTGCGCATCGTAGAGCTCTGGTGCGATAGCTCAGGGCTCTCGCTAAATGCGGAAAAGACCAGCATGGTCGTTTTCACGAGGAATTACGAGATGCCGAGAGTTGAAGCTCCTGTTTTTTGTGGTGAGAGGCTGACATTTTCAGACTCGGTTAAATATCTGGAATTAGTCCTAGACAGCAAACTGAACTAGGAAAAGCACCTGGAAACGCAATGCAGGAAATTCGTAATGACTTTTTAGATGTGTAGGAGAGCTTTTGGGTTGACGTGGGGAGTGGGGCCTAGAATGCTTGCATGGCTCTGCTCCGCTGTCCTTAAACCGAGGTTCCTTCATGCGGTTGTGGTCTGGTGGCCGCGGGCAGAACTTAAAGCGCTGCAGGACAGGCTGCGACAACTATAAAACTACTACTATAAAACTACAACGCCCACAGCGGCGATGGGCTTCACGCTCTGTGAAGAACCCCTACACCTCGCAATAACTGCAAAAGCGGCACACACGATGGGCCGCCTGGCGAGAGCAAACAGATGGACTCAGAGAACTAGACACACTAGGGTCTGAAGTGACATCAGCTCATTGCTGATTCTGGAGATGAGGCAGGACAGTATAACAGAACGCTTCAGCTGTACCAGGGCTTTCCGCGTCTGCATTCTATTCCAAAAATCGACACTGAAAAAGTACTACAAACTAATTTCTGGCTGCAAATTTATTTATCAAGGGATTGCTTATAAAAAGGTTTTTAGAATACAAAACTTTTAAAGCAGGAAAGTTTAATAAGAGAACTAGATTGTGTTAAATTTTCAGCTTTATGAAAACAAGCAGAAGGCAGGATTGTGAAATTTGTCAATGGACTAAGCCATATGAACTCAAGTCTTATCAGAGCACCTGTACCAATACAGCATATTTAGACCTGTCTGTTTCAATTTCAAAAACAAAAAAAGATTTACGCACTTGCTCTATTTCACCTTCCATTATTTGCTTTAACTAGCATCATTATCGATGTTTTAAACATCTAACTTCGAGCTCAAATTAGAGTCTGAGAACTGAAAGCAAGAAAATAAGTACTATAAGTATAATTTAAAAATTATATGAATATCATTTTCCTATAAGAATTGAAAAAAAATCAAAAAGTTCTTGAACAAATTAAAATATGTAGAAAACGAATGTAGAAAATTTATGAAAAAATTAATTTACAGGATCAGATTTTATAAATTTTCGGGAATTGTTGAACATTTTAATATACTTCTAATTCTTCCAGAAATATCTAAATATCTTTTAAAGTGAATTGAATTATTTCTACAATTTTGAATAATCTTTCAAAATTTAAAAAATTGCCTCAAATTCTTGGCTGCGTTTAGTCACCCGAAGAATTAGGGAGTTGCAAAAGGCGATCGACTAGTCGTCCAGCAAATTTAAGAGGTTTAGCCAAGCTCATGGAAATAATGGATCAGTCTTGCCACATTTAGGGACGACAAGACACTGCCAAAAATCTTTTAGATTTTTTTTGGACATTATAAAATATCGGAAACTGTGAAATTGCAAAAGCAGAAAAATTCGCTACTTGTGAAATTTCTAAAAGCAATGTGACGATTTTTTAACTTTTCGAAATAAAATCTTGAAGCTTTTAAGGATTTGGAAAGATCTCAAATAATAATAAACAAATTTCCAAAAGATTCCGAGTAAAATTTTTAATGATATTTTATTCAAAAAAAATTATTTTATAAAGAAAATTGTTAAAGATTTCGAAATATATTTAAAAATATCTAAAAATGGGACAATTGAAGAATTTGAAGAAGCCCTAGTCTAAAACATTTTAAAAAAAGTTAAAATAATAAATACATATTTTATTATTTAACAGTTTTATGATTGCTCGAAGTAAGATATTGTTCTTGCTAGAAGCACATTCTATTTTACATTATAATATACGAAATATTTTTTATTTAAAATGGATCTAAGCAAAGGCTTTCATTTGAATAAAACAAACTTAAATTATTCAAAGTTGAAGTATTTCAGAATTTCAATTTAAAATAGTTGAATTTAAAAAACTCCTAATCAGAAATTAAAACCTTTCAAATGCAAATTTTTTAATTTTGGACCCCTTGAAATGGAAATTTCTCATCGATTGAAGCTCTTAATTTAAGACAATAAGAAAATTGGAAATAGAAAACTCCCTCCATTGGCAATTTGAAAAATTGTAGATATTTTCTTTCGAAAAAAAATCTGAAAAATTTTAAGGCAATTTTCTTAATTTAAAAATATTATTCGAAATTGTAGGAATAAAATTACTCATAAAACTTCTTTATTTGATTTATTATTTTATTAGTTAACAATTCTTTCAATTGGTTAGATATGGGAATATCATAAGTAAGAACTGTCACTGTTGGCGATTTTTTTAAAGATTATTAACAAATGTAGTAATTATATGAGTCATTCTTAAAGATGTTTAAGAATTTTTTAATGTTGAAGGAGTACACGTATTTCTTTTAATTTGAAAGATTCCCGAAAATGCAATGTGGGGGGTATAGTTTCTTAAATTGATCTAGAGTTCCCGTGTTAATAATTCAAATAGCAAGCTTGTTTCGCAATAATACCCTGACCCAATTTGCTGATCAATCTCTCTAGCAATCCCCCCAAGTGAAGAGCCTCATAAGGTCATCATTCGAAGCTCCCCACTCGGGTCTATCAGTATCCAAGGTCGTCTAGTTCAGATGTCATTCACTCCACTGTGCGATTTTCAGCTTATTGGCCTTCTGTGGCATCAAAGTAAGTCAGTTATAAACTGTCAACTACCAAAGAAAAAATGCATTTAAATATACTCAAGATTAAATTTTACCCCTTTAAATACAAATTTTTATATTTTCACTTATATCGCCCGAAAATTTGTTCAAACCCACAAAAACAATAATTTATTTTTTTTTTGAAAAAAGTTAAATTTAGAGGTTTCGCACGCCCCATGAAGTTTAACACGTATCTCGTAGTAGAATAAAATATTTTTTTGTACATTATATTCAGAATCAGAGTCAATAAACAAGTCTCTACTTTATTTATATGTTTACATAAATTATTTAAACAACTTATTATGGTTTTTATCAATTTTCTCTGAGAATAAAGTTAAAAAGTCACGGTTTTTTTCTTCAGAATTTCACTACTTATTACCAACTTTTCAATTCGAGTAAGGTCATAATTATTTCAACTTAACAAACTCATCAAAGAGAGGTAATAATTAATGAAATTTAGCAGAGCTAATTGTGTTAATAAATTGTTATTGTTTACAGTAAAGTTCACCGCAGCAATTTAGAAAATGTTATTTCTTGAAAAAATGATTATCGGTCATAAAAATCTTTACCAATATTAGGGCTAGATAGTTTTACATATATCCGAAAAATGTTTAACTTTGCTTTAGCTTCTTAGTTATGAACAAATAATATATAAAAATGAGATAGAAGCATTTTTTAAATAATCTCTTACTTCTTAGTAAATATATTTTTTCTGAGTTAAAACAGGTATTTATAAAATTGAGATCCGATTTTAGTTCCTTTCCCACTAGAGACGAAAGTCAGAAACAATATTTTTACTAGAAGAGGTATTAGAGTGCCGGAAGCGATGTCCTGAGTGCAATATGTCTACCTTGTCCCGTGAGATATTATGATCAATGAATTATTTGATTTAGACATTTTAAATCTGTATGTATGTTATAATCGATAACAATAATAGTAAAAAATGTTTAATTCCAAATTTTATGTTTATTTAAATAAATATCTTTAAAAAATTGACATAAAAGTAAAAATAATTCACCATCAAACAAATGAATTTAAAATATTAATTTAAAATAAATTTAAAAGATTATTTTTTTTATTTTCATTTATTATTTGTTTATAACTAAAAAGTGAAAGCCAAACTGAAGATTTCAGAAAAAAAGCAAAGCCATATAGAGATACGCTAAAAGAATATAGTTAGAAACAGTAAAAATATGCTAAAACAATTATATTTGGTTACCGGCATGAATTACTACTTCACTCTATGAACACAGTGTAAAAAATTTAAATCTCAGAAAAAAACCTCAAATATGTTTCATTACTATAGTAGAAGGTGGCTAAAAACAACAACACTGTACTGGTTTCTAACACTGTACCGAGAGAAAATTGCTAAAACAATAATAGATTATTTAAACAATCTTCATAATCATCTTACTAGTAGTATAAGGTAGGATTTTCCGTAAACATTTTTTTTCAAAACGCAAAAAAAAACAGAATTAGCGCCAAAAACTTGCTCAATCAAATTTTTCATTTATGGGTTTTCTTTTGGGATCTTATAAAAAAGAGTTATAGATGTGATGTTTAAAAAATAAATTTTGATTCGTATTCTATTGCTGGTTGTCATCAGACGTTCTAAGTTTCAACGCGATTGACCTAGTATTGAGACTTCTGAATAAAATATACATAAACGTCTTTGTTAGAGGAAAAACGTGTTAAGCTTCGTGGAGTTGTGAAACCTCGAAATGTAATTTTTAAAAAAGCGCATTTTTTTGTGAATTCAAGCTAATTTCCGGAAGATATATGAGCCGCTCAGAGGTTTTTCCTCTAAGCGCCTCCTATGTGGAGATGAAAAAAATGTTGGACCACCCTAGTTGAACTCCTCTCTTGATTTTTCTATAACCAAACATACAGGGTGTTTAAAAAGTCTCGATACACCTGAATATCTCTCCAGGTAAATATTTTTTCAAAAAGGTCAAGGTCATTCTTGAACTAACTTTTAACAAGAAATCCAGTGGTGATCTTAAATTTGATCTTCAACTTGATCTTCAAGGTTATTTCAAGGTCATTATTTTTTTTTTTTAATGGGAACCGGGAAATTTTACGTCCAAACATGTACTCATTTCATGGATTAGAAAATAGGGGTTCCTATTTAAAAAAACAAAATTGACCTTAAAATAACATTGAATATCAAGTTCAAGGTTAAATTCAAGTTCACCACTGGATTCCTCGTTAAAAGTCACTTCAAGAATGACCTTGATCTTTTTGAAAGAAGTATTTACCTGGAGAGATATTTAGGTGTATCGAGACTTTTTAAACACCCTGTATAAATATGTACATTAAATGTAGTAAAAATTAAAAAATGAAAACTGAAATAGAATATTTCTGTTTCACTTTATCGTTACATTTTATCTTTGCACGCAGATTTCGCAGATCATTCAGTTGACGAAAAGGTCTTGTCAAACTATTAAGCTGGTTCTCGAGCTGTCTTGATCAAATTAAACTCTGACGTAAAGGTCAGTTAACAGAAAAATTTAATTCTTAAATATTGAATTCATTAAAAATATATGTATTAACATTTAGTTTTTCTTTCTCACTAGGCTGCAGGTGACGCTGCAAAGATACCAAAAATAAGGTCTGACGAAGTATTGTTCAAATGTTGGAACGGTCATAATAATTATCAACTATTCATGAAAAGTTACAATACGAAAGATGACACATGCTACCAGTGTTATGATCAATGCAAGAATAGTATACTGTGCAACAAGTGCGGAAAGTGGACAGTTCCAAACGAGTGTTAAGTTTGCTGTACGAGCCACAGGCGAATCGAAGGCGAGTTGGAGGTGAGCCGAAGGCGAGCTAAAAACGAGCCGTAGACGAGCCGGAAACGAGGAGCAGATATGCCGATGGCAAGTATAGCAAATTTCACCAGACTTATAACTGCCTTCTTTCTGCACCTGTTGCACACGATATTTTTTGTAACAAATGCATGCAATCTTCGATTTGAGAGACAATAAAAACAAGAAGAAATCCTTTTAATTTATATTTTCTTAAGCTTCTTAAAAATAAAAAATTAAAGTAATCTTGAAAAATATATTATTATTAAAGCAATTTGAAATCTAATGAACAACTTTTACTGGGTCTCCTGGAAAGCAATGTGGGATCGATGTGCACCTGCGCAGCAGTGAAAAAAAGTAGTTTTGCTTAAAGTACGCTAGCGCAGCAGCTACAAAAAGTAATCTTGCTTAAATTGCACAAGCGCAGCAGCTAAAAAAAGTCTTTTTGTAACTACTTTTTAACACGATTTCAGAATTGGTCAATTTCCGCACGCTATACATGTCTCAAAAATCGAACATTCCGTGCATGCATTACGAAAAAATAATAAGGTACTCGAACTAAATTTTTTTTTAAATCTATTTGAAACAAAATATGTGTTTTTTTCTAATTCGGTTTTATATATTTATTATTTTAATCTAAATCCTAAACTGTTGCGGAACAAGTTTAACATTAAATGTCACATAAATGTTTTGAGAATATTGCGTCCTTAACAAAATGTAGATAAAAAATGTGAAATAGTTCCTGTTAAAGTCTCTTAAATAAAGTTTGCAAAATTCAATCTGAGCTAAAAATTCTATAAAATTCTAAAAAAGGATTTTAAAGTTCTTAATCTTTTTATCCATAATCGATACATCTTAAAACAGATTGTTGACATTTTAGTGCATAAGAACAACATTCTGAACTTGGTAGTAATACGAGCATACAATCAATATTTAAAAAGTGTTGTTAATTTACATTTGAATTTTAAACCTAAATATAAAAAATGATTCATTTTTTGTTTATAGACTGCTTAAAACTGCTGTCACAAAATGGTTAATCAAATAAAAAAAGAAGCAAAATCATATCGTCCTCTGGCAAAAACATGCGTTGAAAAATGCTCTCATTCTGAAGACAAATGTCTTAATTGAGAAGATTAGAAAACAAAAAAAAAGCCGTTGCCGATATTTATTGCAAAGGTCAATAAACCGCAGAAAGTAAGAAGACTGAAAATCTGGATACTGTCGAAAGTTAGAAGACCAAATAAGTATAAAGTACAACTGTAATTGTATTGGAATAAATAAACAATTTAAACAATTAAATAAATGAAATTGCCTTTCTTTCAATCTCCAGCTGTGGAAATATATCAAATAATAACCGCGTTTCATTTATATTATATTATTTAAAAATATGTTAGAAAGAATTCCCATTTATTTTATATTTAATTAAGACGGACCGCAATAATTCAATGTTTGTATTTACTTAACACTGTCTAGTATTACAGACTTTTTGTGAAACAAGGAATTCAAATCAAAAATCAATCAATAATCATCGAATAATCATCCGTAAAATCAAATTAATTAAATTCTAATTTCAATTCTTTTGAAAGATAAAATAATACTTTTTATGAACATCTAAGGGTTTCGAATTGGTTTTGAGTCTACATTTTTCAAGTTAGAACTTATTTATTTCAATGAGGTATTTAGATACGTTTGAAAGGATTACGAAAATTTAAAAACCTTTAATAGTCAAAAAACTTTGAGAAATTTTTCAAGTGCTAGTTAAAGAAAACAATGTGAGGTTGAACAGAGTAAGTGTGTAAATCATTTTTTGATTTTTTTGCTCTGATTTTACATTTAATGAGTAACTAACAAACAAATTTTATTTTTGTGAAAGAAATAATTGTCTTTGTTTAAAATAATGAGATCAATAAATTATTCCTCAAATTTTAGGTAGTAGTTAATTAAAAAATTTAAATTGGAAAAAATAAAAATGGTTGTAACGTGTTTCTCAATCCTGCATCTTACTTTACTATAAGGACCTTCTTGTGCACGGATACCTCAGGGATTTTAATAAAAAATTCAAATTAAAAAAAAATAAATATGTATGTAATGTGTGTCACAACCCTGCACCTTCTTTTACTATAGGGACATTGTTGTGCATGATTACCTCAGGGAGTTTAATAAAAAATTTAAATTAGAAAAAATAAAAATGGTTGTAATGTGTGTCACAATCCTGCACCATATTTTACTATAATGACCTTGTTGTGCACGGTTACCTCAGGGATTTTAATAAAAAATTCAAATTAAAAAAAAATAAATATGTATGTAATGTGTGTCACAACCCTGCACCTTCTTTTACTATAGGGACATTGTTGTGCATGATTACCTCAGGGAGTTTAATAAAAAATTTAAATTAGAAAAAATAAAAATGGTTGTAATGTGTGTCACAATCCTGCACCATATTTTACTATAATGACCTTGTTGTGCACGGTTACCTCAGGGAGTTTAATACAAAATTTAAATTAAAGAAAAATGTCTGTAATGTGTATCACAACCCTGCCCCTTGTTTTACAATAGGGACCTTGTTGTGCATGATTACCTCAGGGAGTTTAATTGAAAAATTTATTGGAGAAAATAAAAAATATGTATAATGTATGTCACGTCTCTGCACCTTATTTTACTGTAAGGACCTAGACGTGCATGATTAAAGCTTCAGGGTCTGGCAATAAAAAAACCAAGAGTGAATCAAAAGTTTATTATGTTGAATCTGTGCGACGCTAAAATTGTGGATCCTCGTACAACGCTGCACCTTGTGTCACTATAAGGACCTTGTTGTGCGATGAAACACAAAAGCGAAAACTGACTCCTGTGCATTAAGCTCATATAGATCTTATGAGCAAAATTTATATCCTTGAATCCAAACCATTATTAAAATACGCAATCCTCTCTCCCTTGATTAGAATCCACAATCTGTCACTTTGGTCATCAAATAATAATTCAGTGGGAAATTTTTTATTGCAAGAATTAATCTTGTTTCGCTTATTCTTACTTAATTGTCAAGTTTAGTTTTGAAATGGTTAGGGCTATTTTTAGTGTCCTATCAGTATTGGAATCAATTGATATTGTTGATTGCAGTTCACTGAACAGGGCAGAGTAAATGCATACCGAACGAATCGCTCAATGAAGGTGAATTTCACTAAGAAAAGTTTGAAATGCTACACTACTATCACTAAAAATTAGTATAATTTTTAGTTAATGCTCACCATGTTAAAATAA
>JAAAKG020034234.1:0-19408 GCA_010014905.2 Druon quercuslanigerum
AGGAAAAGTTCTGTTAAAATCAGAAAGTTTACTTTAAAAATATCACACTCTGAAGGAATACTGACAGGTCGTCTTATATGGCTATACGAGAAATTATACCCCATTTATGAGTTGAAAATTTATCTTTTTTTTTGTAAAAAAATCGCTTTTTGGCTTTAAAATTCAACTGTTGTGTATAAGAATGTCGCCCTTTAGTCTTGCAAATTTAAAAATTTGGTTAAAATTTTGTTCTCTTCGACTATACCATTTTCTTGGTGAAAAATTCAAATCTTTTCAGCTTAGAAGTAATTTTTGTTTGAAAACTTGCTCTTGTTGGTTGAAAATTCAACTGTTTTGTAAAAGATTTTTCTCGGCTCTTCGTAGAAATTTGATCTTTTTTGGTTCAAAATGTAACTCTGGTTGGAAAATAATCTTTTTTGACTAAGCATTCAATTATTTTGTTAAAAATCATCTCTTTGGTTGAAAATTTTACTTTTTTTGAAAATTCCCTACTTGGTTGAAAATTGATTGAATTCGAATGTTTTTTGTTTTAAAATTAATTTTTTTTTTTTATGTAATATAAAGTTTTACTTTTTTCATTAATAATTTATATTTTTGTTTGAGAATAAGGCTACTTTGTTAAAAGTTGAACTCTTTTCTTAAAAATTCATTTTTTCATTCAAGGTTTAAAATTTAATTTGAAAATTTATCTCTTAGATTTAAAATTGAACTAATTGGCTAAAAATTCAAATTTTGTCAAAAAAATTTAATGTAACTTAATTTGACTTTGGAAATTCATTTTTTTGTAGAAATTTCAACTCTGGTTAAAAATCCAAGTATTTTAGGTTGAAAATTCATTATTTTTTTGTAAAAAAATCTTCTTATATATTTTTGTGGTAAAGCCGATCTTTTTCGGTCAAAGATCTTGTTATTTGGTTGAAAATTTTATTTTACTTGTGGAAATTCCACAATTTTGTTAGAAATTATCTTTGCGGTTTAATAGGGTTTTTTTGGTTCAAAAGGGTTGAAAGTTTTGATTGAAAAATGGTCTTTTTTGTTTTAACTCAACTGTTTTTTATTAAAAATAAATTTTTTGTTTTGTTTAGAATATCAACTATTGAATTTTTTCTTGAAAATTGGTTGAAAACTATGTAGTTGAAAATTTGTCTGTTCTGTTGATAATTACTATTTTAACTAAAAATTACAATATTCCGCTTTTGTTTGAATATGCAACGACTAGGTTGAAAATTTATATTTTTCAGTTCAGAATTATATTATTTGTAGAAAATCGATTTAATGTAATTTTTTTGAATTCAGCATTTCCTAAAATATTTTTTGCTGGTGCTAGGAAGTTGTAATTTTGCCAGAAGTAGGAGTATTTCTATCCCAATATAGGGAAATAGCAATTTTTCTTTCACTCTGAAATTCCACATTTTTTAAAACATTCCTATTACTTTAAAAAAAAGTTTAACACCTGTTTTTTTTAGCATTGAGATAGAGATTACACAAATAGAAACTTTCGCAAAAATTTCACGTCTTTTTACGACTTGGCTGTGAAAATTGTCAAGGCAAACAAAAATATTTTCCTAACTCCCTCTCTCTGAGATTAAATCGTCTGGAGTGGAAATAATTTATGGGAATTTTGTTTTCTCTAGGAATCAGTTAATAAAGTTCGGAACTGCAGTCGAATTACCAAATTCTTCTACATCGGTTGATTATTCTTGGTAAGAAAATGCAGGGCATTTCTTGAATTAATTTAAAAAAAAACAGTCAATAATTCGACGAAGACGAGAGTTTGCATTCAGTTACTAAAAATAACGAACAAATCTAGAATAATTGAGAAACTTTTTGCTTTGTTATTATTATTTTTTAAGAAAATGTTTAAGAAAAGCAATAACTTACTCTTCCTGTTTTTGTGGTTCGCTTTCATACCAAACAAAAGTGTGAAGAATAGTGGAAAGATATCTTCGAAAAGCTGTGCATGGAGTGCCACTTTGTTTAGTAAATATGAGAATTTCTAATATTGATGGTACAGCTAATAAAGTTAGCAGACCTGATAATTTTGCTATCATCATAGTGAATAAATTGTTGTAAAAAGTTATTTGAGCAAGCTTAAATTTTTGAGGATCATAATAAGATGGTAATTCTAATTCATCCTTTTCTTCATCTGCCGGAACGTTTAATCCTTCCTTTAGAATTATTCGAAGCCTTTCAGCAACCGCATCTGAAAAAATGAATTTGATTTATAAATTAGCATAAATAATAAATCATAAAAGACACGCTTCTTATTTTGATTTCCTAATTATAAAATTAAAATATATACTTCAATTCAGAATATTATAAAATATAATTAATAATATATTAATTATTAAAATATCTGTGACTTTCCTTTTAATATAAGACTTTATTCTAGAAGAAATATTAAAGGTAAATAAAAATATATAAGTTAATGCGGAATTTTATATCGTAACAAGATGTTCTCAAAAGCGATTCTGGAATTCGGAGTCTTCCTTAGTCTGTGATTTTCGACCCTGGTCCATTTTGCAGATGTTCATGGTTTAATGTTCATGTTTCATGTTTATGGTTTAAAATCATAAAATTTCAAACATCGTTTTGAAATAGGCCTATATTGAAGATTTGCAATTATAAACAATCCTTTAATTTTTAATTTTTATAATCTTAAATAATGTAGTTTGAAGTTTATTTTTTAAATAGTTGAATTTTCAAGATTTGCAATTGAAAACTTTAATTTTTAAATTTTCTAAATAAAAGTTCTTAAATTTCGATGATTGTTTAGATCAAAAATCAATTTTTCATTTGTAAATTCTTTAAATTGAAGAAATTTTAACTGTAAACCATCAAAATTAAAGAACTTTAAATTGTAAATCTTCTAAATTAAAAAACTTCAATTTTTAAGTTTTACAGTTTAAAGTTCTACAGTTTAGAAGTGTTATAATTTAAAAAATGATACATTTCATTTTTAGTTCAAAATTCTACTACTTGATTAAAATTTGAACCACTCGTTATAAATTCATTTTTCTGGTTTATGATTTTTGATTTTAGTTGAAAATGGTTGGTTTGGTTAACAATTCAGGTATTTTGTTGAAAATTCATATTTTCTGTCAGAAAGTTAATTACCTTGTTTGAAAATTAATTTTTTTATTGAAAATTGAACTATTTTGTTAAAAATTTTAAATATTTTGTTCAAAATTAATTTATTAAACTGAATATTTAACAATTTAATTTTTAATTTATGTATTTTAGTAAAAAATTCAACTGTTTGGTTAAAAATTTGACGGTTTTGTTAAAAAAATGTTGTTTTATTTTAAATTTCTTAACTGAAAATTTAACTGCTTCGGTTAAAGATTCATCATTTTAGTTGAAAATTTAACTATTTATTAGAAATTTCATGTATTTTGTTGAAATTTCGTCTTCTTTGTTAGAACAGTAATCCGATTGATAGAAAATTCCATAATTAGCTTAAAGTTTTTCTTATTGAAAAATCAACTGTTTTGTTCAAAAAAAGTCTTTTGGTTTAAGAAAGTTCAACTATTTTAGTAAAAAATTAAATGATTTGTTTGAAATTAGTTGAAATAATTTGTTAAAAAATATTTTTTTGTACCATTTCAGTTGGAAATTCACATTTTTGGTTAAAACTTTGTTTTTTTTTGGTTGACAATTAATTTATAGACTGAAACAAACTATTTCATTTTTGGTAGAAAAATGATATTTTTAAACTGAAAACGTATTAATTTTTGGAACAAAACTAATTTCCTTGGTTGAAAATTCAATTATTTGGTTAGAATTTCATCTATTATCCTGAACCTTTAGGAATTAAAAAAAAGTAATCCTGTTTGGTTGGAAATTCGTGTTAGTCTAGTTTAAGCAGAATTCTTCATTTTATATCATCCATAATAATCATATGCAATCCGAGATAATCTTAGGTTATCCAAAGTAATTATTTATATAGCAGTAATACAGGGTAATCCGTTATTACTAATCTGTGTAAGTCTCCAAGAATTCCGTTGTCACGCCCAAAAGCGTCAAAAAGTTCAGGCAAATGAGATAAGGAATCTAAGATAATTTTTTCAAGACCAATTAAATTTTCAGTCACGTGACTAAAAATAACACGCTATGATTGTACATCATTAAATTGCACGTCAAATGCACGTGAGATGCATCTGTATGAAATGATAAGATGAAAGTTTTCTCGAGAAAGATGCTCAATAATGCTTTCCATTCCAGCTAAAATAATCTGTTTATAATGCAAATAAACGAGTTGACAAATTACTTTAATGCAACGAAATTTTTCTAGGAATGTAATTTTCCGCATCTGCAATTGTATTCTAATGAACTCGAAGAAACGCAAAGTTAGAAAGTTATTCGCACTGTCGCAGAGACAAGTTATATGAAAATAAATATTAGCTAAGGAAAAATATTTCCTTGATATAGACTCAAAGAAATTATATTTAAATTGAAAAAAGCATTTTTTTCTGTCTTGTAAATAACAAAAATTTCGTCGGAGAAAAATACAGCGTGGACGTTTTAAACCAGGAAAAAATTCCCGGCTATTTCTTGGTCTTTTTCCGCTTGGCTAACATTTTCCGTGGTCATTGAAATTAAAAAATTTATACTCTTACAACTGACATTTTTTCTTTTAAATAGTAATCAAAACTGAGCTGCAAAATGAAGCAGTCTCAGGACAATGAGGGCCATCTTTCTGTAAAATCGGTTTTGACTTTGAGATCAATTTTCAAGGTTCTTTGAAGGTCACATTGATTTTTAAAAATGGGAACCCCTATTTTTGACATTAGATTCTGAAAGAGCGGGAAATTTTACGTTTTAAATGATATATAAGTCAATTTTCACGAGGTCAAATAAAGGTTAAATCGAGATGAAATCCCAAAAATCATGTAGAACATGATCATCATTAGCACATCATTCGAAGGTCAGAGTGTGAAGTTTGTTGGTTCGGAGCTTGTGAGTTTAAGGGTTTGGTTTCGGGTGTATATTAGTTAAAGAAAACAAACACTTTGACCTTCTATGACCTTCCAAGTTGGGCTCAAGGTCAAGGTGATCAAGGTCGTTGGTCCCAAATCCACCCCAGCTTTGTATTGCCCATACGTGTTAGAAGAATAAAACAAAAAATCATTTTCTGCATGATTTTTGAAATTTGACCTCGGTTTAACCTTTATTTGACCTCGTGATAATTGCCTCCAACTATCATTTCAGACGTAAAATTTCCCGTTCTTTCAGAATCTAATGTCCAAAATAGGGGTTGCTGTGTAAAAAAATCAATGTAGCGTTCAAATAACCTTGAAAATTGATCTCAAGGTCAAAAAAGATTTTACAGAAAGATGGCCCCCATTGTCCTGAGCAACTTTTGTGTGAACAATTTTTTTGTATGCCGCTTATTTCCGGAGATTTTGGGGTGGATAGATTAAAATGATCCACCCTGTATATATTCAAGATTGAAATAATATTCGAATAAGATTTAAATTGAATTTTAGAATTATACCAATTATAAACTGAATGAATCGTAATTGAAAAAGTTAAGAATTGAACCTAAGATTGAAAAAAAAGTTGAAATCGAACTTATTATAAATTGCATTATATCATGTAAATCGAAATATGTAATATTTCATATTTATGTCAAAAATTTCAATTTTTTGCACAATTCAATAAATAAAAAGAACCCCTCACAATTTACATTCAAGTCCGGCCTCGGTCAACTTGGCTGAAATAGCAATATAATATAGTTCAAAGCCTCCTGATAAAAAAATCATAATGGGTACTAGTCCAAAAAATCAACTTTAACGAACAGTATTTACATTGCCAGGACAGCGCCATTTTGTTGACCTTATGAGCTGGACTGGTCTTACCAGTGTCTTCCAGTTTAGAAAAAATTGAAAACCAATATTTCTTCCCTTTCTACTCAATACAAAAATGTTAACAATGAAAAACTGTCTACTTCCAATTCAAAAATATTTTGAATAAAAAATTCTTCCCTTAAACTCGGACGTTTAAATTTGTTTAACTGCAGAGTCTTTCAAATTAAAACTGTTCAATTCTGAACGCACAAATCTGTGAATTGTTTCTTGTCAAATTAATCATTGTTTAATTTTTGGCACTCGAACTACGGTTTTTTTTTAATCATCATATCATTTAATATTTACAGAAATCAAAATGTTTTCTATCCAAAATTTTCATTATAATAATACGTTTAAAAATTAAGATCTAAAATATAAAATATTTGTGAAGTTAAAGATTTTATAATTATCCACTATAAACTGAAAATTAAATAATTAAAAAATTGAAATTAACATTACAAAAAAGTTAAAACCGAACTTATTTGAAACAAAGTGTCTAGTCCTGAAATTTGGGATTACTAGTCCAATATTTTTCGTAAGCTTAGCTAGTCGTTTCAAAAATTCGGGAAACAAATCGCAATATATCATGTGATATGAAATTTGCGATATTTCAGATGATTGGATAAATTTTTGTTCCAAAGATTCGTAAAATTCTAGGTCGAGAAATACATTTGCTGTCTTTTCCGGATTTTATCCAGAAACCTTTATGAGGAAAAAAATGGATAGAGGGTCAAACTGACTCTCAATTTCTTCTTTAACGATAATTAATGCCTGAAATGAAAAATGAAAATTGGTAATTCAATTTACGTTTCGGTAATTAAAAATATAAAGAAAGGTGATGTAAAACTGTAGAATGTGAAGGACATAATGCATTCGGCAAAATGATTAGCATAGAGTTCCGCACGCATAGTATACGTGCAGCAACACGTATTTTGAACACGCGCGGTGACAGAATCGTAAAGTCGAATTTGGCATGATGCCAAAGGCATATATAATCTGGGAACCGATATTCTGATCTTAATCTACTGACACTGCAAAAGCCGGTAGTAATGTACCGATGTAGTACCAAAAGTACAAAATGACTTGTTTTGTATGCAGAGTCGATAAAATGGGTAACATCTGTGTATCGCACTTGTCTGGAATTAATAATGAAGGAATTTCATTCGGATTTTGCCTGAATCACATTTTTTGCAATGAAGATCTATTCTTATGTACCATGCATACAAAGTCACCTTAATCATCTGAGATAAAGTCTAATGATAGAAATAGGGAAAAAGCCGAATTTTTAATTTTCTTTGTTGCATTCACCATATTTGTGCATCCTTAAAAGCTATTATAATCGAACTATTGTATAGATTTTAATTAATCTGGAAAACAAACACGCGCGCTACGTGCACGATTTCTTTATCTTACGCAATATAAAAACTAATACCTCGAATTAATATCAATACAAACGAAATTGTATTTCATAGTAGGGGGGGGGGGAGAACACTCTACAATGGATAATAAACATATAGAAGATAATCATTAATTAAAAATACTAATGTATGTAAAATAATTATGTCATCTCATTTAATACTTAGGACACTATATGTATGAATAAGATACAAATATAAATAATTATATTAGTTATATTTGTGCTTTCAATTAATCATTATCTACTGTGGACTGTGGTCTCCCCTATCTGTTATCTAAAGTAATAGAACAGAAAGGCAAGAACATAGAAAATACAGTGGTCCAAAGATGCTTTGGAATTTTTTTCTCGAATTTTTATGCATATCGCCCCCAAATTTGTTCGAATCCATACAAAATAAATGCGTGGAAAATTATATTTAGATATTTCGGAAGCCCCAAGAGTGATCCGATTTAAAAATGAGCATTTCTCTTCTGGATTAGTTATAAAATAAAAACGGATAATTATTTTTTAACATCCGCCCATAAATCTGTTTTATAGGGTCCTAAAAAAATGTCATAAGTGAAAAATTAGGTACATAGTATACTACTTTCTACTAATAATAAAATGTTTACATATCTTTTTTAAACAACTTATTATTATTTTAAGCAATTTTCTCTTGAAATAGAGTTAGAAAGTTAGAAACTTATTTTAATCTTTTCAGTCAGAGCGAGAAAATAATCAATTAAATTTAACAGAAATAAGTGTTTTAATAATTTATTATTATTTATACAAATATTCTCGTAGAATAATACTAGAAAGTTGCAGTTTTTTTTCTAAAATTTTACACTTTTTATCCACTTTTTTAATTAGACTGAGGTAATAGTGCATTTAGGTTTTCAAACATAACACGGTAAAAATTAATGAAATTTAACAAACATAATTATTTAACAAACTATTATTGTTTATAACTATCTTCTTCTATGGTAATGCTATATAATTGCGCTTTTTCTGAAATTGGTACCCCTTTAACAACTTTTCACTTAGTGAGGTAATAATTAATCCAAGTTAAAAACATAATTGTTTAAATAATTAATTATTATTAATAACTATCTTCTTTTAGATAATTGCTAGAAAGTTGCGTTCTTTTATGAAATTTTTAACTATGCTTTGTCTTTTTAGTTATGAACAAATAATAAATAAACAATAAAGAGAATCATTTCTAAAACAATCTCTTTCTCTTTTGTAAATATACTTTTCTTAAATAAAAAAACATATATTAAATAATCTTTAAGCCTTTTTCTTTAAATTACTGTAAATATTGATATTTATTGTTTATTCCTAAATAAAAAATCAGCATTCCTATAGGAGGCGATGGTCATGAACAATCATAATTTTTTAAACGATTATATTTGTTAAATTGCAATGGGGCTTGCGCGAAATTCTAAATATAATTTTTTTCAACGCAGTTATTTTTTTCTGGATTCCAAAAAATTTGGCGGCGACATGCATGAATATTTAAAAAAATTGTATTACCTTAATTGACAATCAAATTTTCAAATCGAAAAATTCAATTCAAATGATTGAAATTTTTAATGAAAACACTAACATAAAAACAAATTGTTTAAGATTGCAAATCTTCTTTGAAACATGATGAAAATGCTTTTGTGAAATGAAATGATTTTTGTTTAAAACATCCGATTTCTGGTGAAAAAAGTGAACATAACTTCTTTGAAAAGTTGGAAAAATCTTCTTTAAAATATAATATTTTTTAAATTAAAAATTGTAATTTCAAAAAAAAAACACCAACATAATTTAAAATTGTTGAAAAATTCTCAATTTTATTGAACTTATAATACCTAAAATTGTTTAAAAGTAATAAATCTCTAAAATCTAATTATTTTTAAATGCAAACTTCAATGTGTTTTTTTAAACAAAAATTATTGAACTTCAAAAATGAAACTTACAATTTTGAAAATCTTATTTAGGTACTGCCGCTATGTTATCCCTAAAATTGGAATTTAAAAAAAAATCATTAGATTTAAATCCATTTCGTAAATGGAAAGTTGCACAACAAATCATTGCATTTGAGAGAAGATTCATAATTTTATAACAATTTTAGCCTGCGTTGGCGTTTTCCGTCATAAAATGGTATTTTCAACAAAAAATCAATACATTTAAATTCACTATGATTGTTGTTTAAAATAATAAAAATACAAGCTTGAAATATTTTGGATTGTGTTAAGCGTTTTTTGTCGCAAATGAAAAGTTGCACAAAAAAATCATTATAAATTTATAAAAAGATTCGCAATCTTATAATAATTTTAAGTTACGCTGGCGTTTTACATCAAAAATTGGTATTTTCAAACAAAAATCAATATAAGCCAAGCAGGGTTTGTAGAATCACTTATCAATTTAGTGTTTTCGTTAGAAATTAGTATTTTTAATAGAAAAAATTATATTTCAATATTTTTAAAATTGTTCTTGCTTCTGTTTTCTATTATTTTACAGATAATAGATATTCTGAAAAACAAAAGTTTTCTATCAATTATTATTTTGTATTTAAATTTAAAAATTGTGCAAGACAAAACAATAATCGCGCATGTATTTTTTTCTAGTAGTTTTAAATCTATTTTTGTATGTATTTTCTTTCCATTTGAAAATAGAGTAATAAGCATTTCTATGCTTCCTCGGGAAAATTATTTTCAAACAAGCTAGTTGAACTTTCTTGAGAATAAACAACTTAAAAGCTATTTATTTTAATAGTTTATTCTCCGTTATATCTGTTCGCAAATTGCCAATTTCAATAGAAAGTTTATAAAGAATATAAAAAAGATAAACTAATAAAAAAAAATGTTTTGTTACTCTTTTAGAAATTATCTAGAGTCAGTGAAATTTAGTCAAATTACGCAAAAATGTTCATGATAGACAGTCTCCATCACAACAAAGTTGAGTGGAATCTGGAATTTCACCTTCTTGGTCGTGATTCGGATAATTTCTAAATTGGTGCATTTGCATCTTCACCAAAGAAGAAAGCTATCCGTCCACTTTAATTTGCGCGCAGTCATGCAAAAAAAAAGAAAAAAAAAGATAGAAAAACTCATCACTCAAGTGCAAAAACCCGAGAGTAAGTCGAGGCCGTACATTTTCTATACTCGCACTTTCATTAGTTGACGTTAGATATCATAAATGTAGAATTACTGTCATTGCACTTTTAAATTAAATTCTTCAACTAAACTCGAAGTAAAACCTCGTTACGTGCAAAGGAATTGAATTTATTTGTCGAAATTTTTTACAAATGAAGATTTTACGATTTAAATTAATTCGGTTTTTTACTTATAACTGAAGTCTGTTGAGTATACTGATGTTTATTGTAGGCTTTAGAGGGTCAGTTAAATTAAAAACAATTAAATGGCTTCAAACGTTTTGGAGACAATTTGTAATTGAAAATACCAGTTTCTCATAATATCGCAGATGTTAAATCATTAAAAAAATATTATTATTTTATCTCAAATATCTTTCTTTTTTGAATTAAAATGTATAGATGCTGAATTTTCTGTTCCTATCAATAATTTCTGTGAACGTTTTTAATTAAATTTTTTTTTATTTTTTAAGTCAAAATTAAATTGTAATTAATTTTCTTGTTATCATTAGACGTGATAATTTTTTTCAATCAAACTGTCGTAAAAATATGAAATGATTAAAAACGTTGTAGTTAAATAATTATTCAAATATTCTGTAAAAATTATATATTCTTATATATTATATATTTTTTTTATATTTTATATATTCTTGTATATTATATTATATATTATATATTCTGTAGAAATTATCAAAACATTGTAGTTGAATAATTCTTAAGGTATTCTTCAAACATTTTTTTGTGATGAACATTTGACGAAAAATTTATTTGAAGAATTTTTTAAGACTAACGTTTACCTGATGAAAATACTTTTCTTTAGCTCCTTGTATAAATAATTTTTATTTTTAAAAATTGTTTAATAAATGAATAAAATGCACTGAATTTTGTATTCTCAGTAGTTCAATAATTCTTAAAGTATTCTTCAAACATTTTTTTGTAACATGTATTTGATGGAAGGATCAATATTCGCGTTGAAAGTTGCGTTAGAATATCGCAGCCAAGTAATAATTTACAATGTAGAAAAAATACAAAATTAACTAGAATTGAAGTTGAAGAATTCCAGCGACGCACATTTAATGAAAAACATTATCTTTCATCTTTTTTCACAAAAATTTAATTTTAAAATTGTTTAAAAAAATCTATATATTCATTAGCACCTTTTCCTGTGCTACATGTACGGAAAATACGGCGTTTAGAAACATAATTTTTGGTGTCCTAGCCACGACGAAAATTAATAATGTTATTCATTTAAACGACTAATTTGTCAATTTTATATTTTTGACGAGAGTGTGAATTTTTTCATCAAATGTACGGCGCTACAATTTTTCTGTTAAAGAATATTTAAATAATTATTCTACTACAATGTTTTTTATAAGTTTGTAATTATACTACAGTGATTTTGGACAAAGGTTATTTTCACAGAAGTAATTTATGGTGAGAGCAGAAAATGCAGCACGTTTGAATGAAAAAGATTCTCTGATTCAAAGAAAATTTCTTTGAATCAAAGAAAAATATTCCTTCGCTCTAAGTCAAAGAAAGTTTCTTTTTTGCAAAGTAATATCTTTACTTTAAATTAATGGGTTTTTGTTCGAGTGCAAATTTTTCTTTAATTAAAATTTTTCTTCAATTTCATGTTATTCTTTTTAAATATCCTTGAAACAGAAAAAATAATTCAGGCTCTTTTAATTTTTTATGGATAACATTTTTTGAAGAAATTCAAAGCTTTCAATTTTAAAATTTAATATTTCTGTTTAATTCCAAATTTTAACATTTTTTCACTCGAAAAAATTAAAAACATTTTCAATGGAAAAAGTATATGTCTGAATTTAATTTAATTAATTTAATTTTTAAATAATTTAAAAAGGGACTTTAATTATAGAATAATGAAATTCCATGTGAAGAAGCTTAAATTTGAAAATAAAATTTTTTTAATTGAGAAAGTTTAAATTTGATTAGGACATTACTACATAAAAAATCAAAATTTTAGTCATCTGAAGAAGTAAAAATTTGAGACTCTTAATATAAAAAAGTTTTGAATTAAAACATATATATGTAAAAAGGGTGATTTGTTAAAAAAAATTATTTTTAAAAGTTCTGAGTTAATATTTTCTTATTTCAGAAATTTCTATTTGAACGCTTTCATTAAAAAAAAACTTAATGAACTCAAAATTTGAATGTATATAAAAGTAATTTTGCTTTTTTATTCCATGAATTTTTCAATGTACATACTTTTATACGCCAGAATCATTGATTTTAAAATAGTGTAATAAATTTATATAATAAAATTTTATTTCTAAATAATTTATATCATTTCGCCACTTCCTTAGAAGTTTTTGAAGTCTCAAGTTCCTCAGCGTATATTATAAAACTCACTTCTATGAGGCAAATAAACATAAAATTTAATAGTAAAATAGAATGAAAAATTGGGTTTCTTATTAATCTAAAATATAAAGAAGAGGGAATTAGAATAGAAAGCTGAACAAAATAATAGCGATAAAATCAAGTAATCATAACTTAAAAAGAATATTCCAAATTGGGTTGCATAATTTCGATATTCGAGTTTTAAATATATGGATTTGATCAAGGACGTGACAAAACCACTTACTATAGTCTTTTCTTATTTTATCATCCGATACTTTCACCGGATTTTTATACTCGAGTGATCTGAAGGGTTTTTGTAGTATCAATCCAACTTTTCAGGGTTTCACGAAGGCCAGATAGTTCCAAAAATTCTATTACGTTTTCCGCAATTGAAAATATGTATCATTTTTAGAATAGATATTATTTAGCTTGGCTAAAGCTTATAAAAATGTTATTAAAAAATTATTATATCCTCAGTTAGGTCACGGAGAAGAAAATTAAACATCAATTTTTTATTAGACTTGAAATTTGTTACTAAACAAAAAACTACGATCTTTTTTTACTATTTAATCCAGAAAAGTATTGCTTGGTCCAGATTAACATTTAACTGTTTTAATTAGGTTTCTTTACTTATTGTATTTCTGCTGTTAAAATTTTCTCGGATTCTTTGTTGGAGTCTATAATCCTGAAGAGAAAAACTTCAGAAAAACAAACCCTCGCTAAATGAAGGAACCTTCGACATAACAACAAACTGTTAACTCACCGGCATAAACTTTAATAAGATATCTTGACTTGAAATAATCTTTAAAGATACAAAAAATACTAAAGAAAAAATAAGGTTACAGAATATTTATAAGAAAATTAGAATACTAATAAAAATAAAAATGATTCTTATGCATATAACACATACGAAAATTAAATTTTCTGACTCACCTTCAAAGTCTGGATTCTCAGTATTTCCAAAAGACATTTTTCAGCCGACAAAATTCACACTTATTTTTCAATTTCAAAACTTCATCAATTCGTAATAACTGATATAGTTCAATCCATAAATTTTGACACTATAAATCCATAGATTAGTTCCCATCTAGGATAAGTTTGAAAATTTCTTTCTTTTCACATTCTCATTTGGACTTTGTTAAAATAGTTTAAACAATTATGGGCCTCTCAAAAAGAAGAGTTTGGGTCCATCTGCAGATTCCTGCATACAAGGCCAAGAGCGGACCACAGATTGCTTTATGGAAGGCGTCTTTCCAGTTGAGTTTGCCTTCTTCTAGAAGTAACAAACTAACTTTTCTTTTTGTGCAACAACCGGCAAGCAGCAGAGCATACGAAGGTCCCCTTTGGTGAAGACTTGGAAAGAGGAGGGCCGGATACGGGCCGCTATTCGTTCTGCGGCATCTCCGGAGAAAGGAACTACACTCCTTCTCTTATTTTTCTCCCTTCTCTTAAAAACCGTCGATTTGCAGACGATCTGTGAAATTTGCATGATATAAAAAAAAACTTTAAAAACATTTTGGGGCCCCAAGTGCAACCAAATTTAGTACGCCACTAAGATCATAAAACGTTTAAATTCTGGGTACCAGACAAATTTGGAAATCTAGCGACATGGGTAAACTTATAAATTTGGGACAATAGGATCTTTGCATTTTTAACGAGTCAAAAATTTCCATGGATACAAATTTGTTACGCTCCTGAAGTCTTAAATGTTCAAATTCGGGGTACCAACAAATTTGGAAAGCCAGCTGCAAAGGTAAATTTTCTTTGAATCTTAAACGAGTCCAAAATTTTTGTGAATCCAAATCCAGTAAGCGCCTGGAGGCTTTAAAAATTCAAAGTTTTTTATAAATTTTGAACGTACCCCCCCCCCCCCCCTCCCTTATTTAGGATCTGCACAGTTTGAAACCCTTTCGCCCCCCCCTCCATCTTACATAATTTTTTTGGTCTAATTTTTCTTCGTGATTTTTTAAGAAATAAGTTTAATCCTTAACAAAAACTGATTAAGCTTTGACCAAACATAGTTTTCACACAAATAGTTGGATTTTCAACCAAAAGGTATTTTAAACTAAACAATTGAACCAAAAAAAGAATAGTTCAGTTAAAGAAATTAACCTTAAATAAAAGAATTTTTAACAAACTAATTCAACTTTCTAGAAAATAGTTAAATTTTAAACAAATTTTTTAATTTTAAGGCAAAAAATACACGTTATCCATATAACAATTGAATCTTCAACTAGAAAATGTAAATTATTCAAAATAGATGAATTTATAAACAAAAAAGACGACTTTTTCAACAAAATAGGTGAATTTTCTACTAAAAAGAAACTTTTCAGAAACAGTTGAATTTCAAACCAAAAGGAACCACTTTTAACAAAACTATCGGATTTTCAACAAAGTCATGGAATTTGAAAAAAAAAAAAAATTGGTTGGACATTCTTATTAGGTGATTGTTTATCAAAGAGGATTACCTTTTACCCAACTAGTAGAAATTAAAATTTAGAAAGATCCATTCTCGACAAAATAGTTAAATTTTCAACCAAATAGTTGAAATTTCAAGCTAAAAAGGCGGATTTTTTTACAAAACAGTTGGTTTTTTCAACCCAAAAATTTTGAACCTGATACTTCCATTTGCTATGCAAATAGAAAAATGTACAGATTTGTGATGACCCGATCTTTAAATGGACCAAAATTCGGATCCTGTTAAATTTATTACGGCCCTGATTTTTAAAATTACCTAAATTTAGTATAATTTTGAGAAAAAATTCTCAAAAATAGCAATGGATGTGAGAAAACCTTAATCTTAACATTTTTGAAAATAATGTGGTGCCCTTATTATTAAAAAAGTCGAAATCAAAATTACGTTCAAAATTTGTTAAACCCTTTATTTTTGGATCCATATCCAAATTTGAAAATCTTCTTATAACATAAATATAAATATTTTCATATATATTTTTGTACGTTAAAGCTTTTTTATTGAATTTGGAAAATTTTCTAATAACTTTTAAATAAATAGTTTCAAAATATAAAACTGAAAGTACAAAAATATTACCTATGTTATTAACATTTATGCTTACTATAGGTGTAAATTACATTATACAATGGGTGGCAACGATTCACGAGTATTATGTCAAGACACTTAATGCTGTTTGCTAACCAGGCATACGTTTTACATATTTAATTTTCTCGAGTAGCTCATAATAGTCCCGTTTACTTTATTAATTTACAATGACTCTTCTTTCAATTATTATTCAATTTTTAATTTTCTAAATTATAAAATTTATAATATTTATTGCTTAATTTCGACCGAAGGAAATAAAAGCAAACTTTTTTGGAAGAATCAAAATGTGATTAGTTCCACAAAATTGTTGTTGACTTTAAAAAAAATTTGTTTTTAGAGACAAACAAAAAATTTGTTAGCACAAATACTAACAACAATTTTTTTGTTTGTCTTAAAATTTTGATGAGTTAAAAAACTGCTGTTGACTTTAGAAATAGTAGCTTTTTTGTTTCTGTTGTATTAATATAACAAATTTTTTAATTCTTCTAATGAAATTTCTGGTTAGTTTAAAAAAACTGTTGTTCACATGACAAATATTTTTTTTCTCTTGATAGTTGAGCAATAAAGTTTTTATGTGGCTCTAACGAAATTTTAGTATGCTTAAAAAAGCTGTTGACTTAAAATTTTTTTTTTAGTTGACGACAACATTTGTTTGCACAAATACCAACACAAATTTTTTTCCTACGAACAAATAGTTTCCCCTGTATTTTTGTAAATGAAGCATTTTGTCAATATTGAGAATCTTCAAGCAGTCGTTTTTTAGAACATTTTAAACATTTTTCTGTAAAATATTTTTTATAATTAAACTCAGTGAAGCTGCTACTTCAATATTAAATTACTTGGAGACTTTGTTTTTAATTTGTTTAGATATATGTAAAAACAATTGTTA
The DNA here is from genome assembly GCA_010014905.2 of Druon quercuslanigerum. Lineage (NCBI taxonomy): Eukaryota > Metazoa > Arthropoda > Insecta > Hymenoptera > Cynipidae > Druon > Druon quercuslanigerum. Next base: position 16,693 of record JAAAKG020034234.1, read on the forward strand.
GTTACTATTTAAAAAATCAGAAGTAACTGGTAATATTATAAACAAATTTAATAAAAAAATGCATATCTTAGTCATTTCGCGCTCTAAATACTTCGTTCCTTTAATATAACTGATACAAAAATTTCTGATAATATATAATATTTACGTCTTTTATTCACTAGATAAAAATGGTTAATTATTTAAATAAATGTTATAAATAAAAACAGATTTTCGGCAATTATTAACAGACATAGTACGTGTTTATAATGGAATCAATTTTAAATCACTCGGAAAAATGATACTTTATCAGCAAACAATAATGGTTAATTTTATAAATAATTTTATTAAAAATTTCACAACTTGACTACTCTTTCACAAATGGATATAGTTTTATTTACAAAATCGACTGCAAATTACTTAGAAAGCATATTATTCATTAAGAGACTTTGTGATTCAATTTTACTGTCTATGATATCGAACTCAATAAAAATAATGAAATAGCTTTTTCCAAATAAAATTGTTGATAAAATGAACAATTGTTTTACGTTGGCAAAGTAAACGGATGAACCGATTTTGAAGAACAAAATAGATATTATAAGTCAGACTAATTAGGAAAAACAATTTCAAAACAAAATGCGATTTCAAGAGTAATATTTTTGGGAATTTTTGGAAGTAGTGGAGGGGGAAAGAAAAATAAAAAAGTGCTTTTAATCGAAAATGACCTAATCGTTTTTAGTGAACAAAACATATGTTCTGAAAACCAATCAGACAGTTTTCGAGAAAAAATGAAACAAAATTCTGATAAAAAAAAACAGGTGAAAGTTTTTTTTACCATAGGTTTACTACGATTAATGTGAGAAGAAATATGTCGAAGCAGGCAGCATAAGGATCTTTAAAAAATAGTTAAAGTTAAGAATATAAAACATAACTTGAAAAATCTTTTTGATCAACATATATTTGCTAATAAAAATCAGTTAATTCTTTTACGAGAAAAAAATCCGATTTCTTAATTTTTGTCTCCTTTGATAATTGCCTTTGTTAATTCCTTTGACTTGCGTATATAAAAAAAAAAATCCAAATATTTCTAATCTTGAAGTAATGAAGTAGCACTTTCACTCTTTAGTTTGCTAATAACAAAATTTGTAAATTTTTCGAAATATTTTAACCTGCCAAATATTATTTCTAAGTAGTGTTTTTACTAATTCCATGATGATTTATCTAAATATGAGTGGTTGAAAAATGTGATCGTTTCTATAAAAGATATGTCAACTTTGTTAATAAAAAAAATCAACTTTAACATATCTCTTTGAAATTTAGTTAACTTTAATTTTAAAAAAAGAGATTAAAAATCAAATGAGCTTTCTATATTAATTTGCCTCGAAAAACTTTGTTTTGCATATATAAAAAAATATCCTACCACAAGATTTCAGCTTCTTCCTCAGAAGTAATATAAATCCACTATTTTCACATCTTGCCAACTGAAAAAAATATTTGGGCTTCCTGAAATTTCTCTTCCCGCACATGAACCGCTTAAATTTCGTATCCTCGGATTTGAGTCGAAGAGCGTGATGCTCCTTCATTGGAAATTGATTGATGATTGCGCGCGAAATTTAAAAAATCAACAACGAGTTTCACTACAATCTTTTCCGAGAATGACAAGCACAATTTTCTGAAAGCTGATGAACTGACATTCGGAAGCAGTCCAATGAAATTATTTCCGACTTCGAGAGGGACTACCGGCGACGTGCCGGTAATCCTTTGGTTTGGTTGATTGAACGTGGATCGGCGAAAGCGACGAGAAGAGAGCTCTACAATGAAGAACTCAACTCACTCTTCGGAACGAAAACGAACGGAAAGCGAAAGTCTCTTTCTATCTAGCCTAGTGGCAGGGGAAGTCACACATTCCGAATATTTTTATTCGAATGACCTGCAAACTAGGAAGCCACCTGTACTGACACACGTATTTATGCGTTGGTGAAAGTGTACTGCAAGTTGAATTATGCGTGCAGAGCTGATAGTTTAGATTTTAGAGATCTAGACGTAAATTGTCCTGCAAAAAATTTAAATCTCTTCATTGCTAATCTAATCTACTAATTGGCATCTAAAACTTGAAATTTAAGTGAAATTTTTTTTAACTTTAGAATAAATTAAGGGCATCGCGAATGACGGACCAGCTCAAGGAATTTCTCTTCCATCTTCTTATTTTCAAAAGAAAGAAGATATCTGGATGAAATTTTCGTATAGTAGAAAAGGTCTATCAAGGCATCACTCTCTTGTTCATGGACTTTATTATAATTTTTTTTTAATGATGCAATTTTAATTCTTTGTAATTTGAAAAGTCATCCACATATTACGCGACACTACACGGAGAAAGATGAATTGTCAAAGTTAGAGGGTCGAAATTTGGAGAGCCAGACAGCCTTTCTACAGGATCGAACGGTTCTTCCAATTTTTTTCCGACATGGTCAAAAAGACTCTTCTTTCATGGCCAGTCCGACTTTTACCATATAAGAACATCAGACTCACTATCAGGGATAACTAATGTATCCCTTTTGGAATGGTCAACACGAGCATATCGTTTTTACTCATTTCGACCATCTACGACGGAGCAGATAAGGGGTCGTACCCAAATGCCGTTGACAATTTTTTAGATATTTCGACCCCCCCGGTCCCCTTGCGTTGACACGTGTAAACTTTCGATATACCCTAGCGTTACTTTCCGTAGATTTTGATCGAC
>JAAAKG020034245.1:0-19407 GCA_010014905.2 Druon quercuslanigerum
CGGATTTGTGCTCGTGCATTTTCGGCTCGTCTTCACAGCATGTAGCAGAGCCGCCTCACCGACACGCTGCGTGAGAAGGTATTCCTCCCATATGGAAGAATGGTGGGGGCCGAAAAATCCCACGTTCTGGAGACACTGACTGGAGCCTTCCTGAGGTTGATCGACATCGGTATCAAGGGGGCGAATCGTGATGATTTCGTCTTTTCCAGGTGTGACAATGTCGCCTCTTCTAGGATGCCCACTTTCTGGCGGTAAATGTACGCAGATGAGCAGATGGAGCCTCTGCCTTCTGGCAATAAATTTTGTAGGGACTCAGTGCCTGGCGGTTTGCTTGAACCGCTTCGATAGTGCGGTAAGTCCATCCAGAATTGTTTTCCTGAAGCAAATGATCCTCGAGAAAGAACTTCAAGCAAGTACCGAAGTACTAGATCTTAATGCTTTCGAAAGCTTGCGCACAGATTCTTTCAAGGAGATTTCGCTAAAATTATGAAGGAAGCCACCCGAGGAGCATTGTAAGGTAACCTTGCCTATACTTCGATCAAGTACCAAGTGCTTGACGGTAATGCGGTCATGACGGAGTTCGGAGACTCCCATGAAACTTTGGCGAAAGGCAAGGAGGATGACAACTGAGAGGCATCAAAAGCTAACGTTGCCCAAATATTCAGAGCACTTTAGTGCTGAAATTGTAGAGATAACAATCCAAGCTCTTCGTAACTCTCAAACTCCGTGCAAAGTTCGTTAGTTTTCCTTCTCTCGTCGATTCGCACCAATGACATCATTGCCCGTTTTTCCCGCTGCAAGCTAGATGCCCTATATTTTCTTTTAGTTGCTCTGCGTTATGGAATTTTGAAAATTCTTTCAAATTTTTGTAAATCGAATACTAAGTTGGAAATTTTGTATTAGACTAGATATAGTAGGTCGATTAACAGAATAATACGATATTGAAAATTAAAAATGGTTAAAAAATTAAAATGGTTGTTCAGATAATATTAAATAAGGATTTTATGGTTAAAGGCTTATTTTATTTAAGTAAAACATTTTGAATATTTTTCTTTCTAAAATAAAAATAAATAAGAGCGGATATTGGAAACTGTACAGTGTATAATAATTAATAGGGAAAAATAACGATAAAAACTGAGATTGTTTACGCAAACATATATATGTGCATGCATGCACATATAAATATCTGTATTATAACTGTCATAGTACGTAATTTATTTAATTAAAAACATAAAAAGGAAAATATCAAGGAGAAAAGCCACTGTACAGGTTGAGTCTCTGACGGGACGCCTAAATTGTGGAAAATTTACATGCGCGCGCTGCGTCTTTTATCATGTACACCGAGCGTGCGTCATGGGCCGTCTGACGTAGCCAGTTACGTAGGCCACACGTGACTGGAGCTTATAATGGAAATTCACAGCAGTGGCTCTCAAAACATCGCGTTGTCACGTCGGATACGTACTTTTTTATAGAACTCATTAGTCATAAAGCAAATAATTTAAGGTAAAAATATATTCAACGTTGAAGAAATTCTTGTGTTGCCATTTTCAAGTAACCACTTGTAATATCGTTATGTTGTTGAGGGAACAAAACTTATTTACAAGTTTTGCAATATTAACTTCTTGTTGTTCTAATAAAAACAAAAGTGTCATACAATCACGTTCTTATATTAAATATTTGTATTTATCATGGCACCCCTTTTTATGAACTTCCTTTAATAACTATACACAATTCTATATTAATTTTCATATTTGCACGACACAATTATTAGCTTTTCACAACCGAACTAATCAAATATTTCAACTAATTGAATTCGAAATTAAATCAAATTTTTACTAAACAAGACCAGTTAAAAATGAGTCTACAGGAACCTCAGAGGATCTTTGACATGTTCCCGGACACGAATCTGCACACGAAGCTGTACACGTTCCGTTACAGAGTGAATTGAAAAGTTGGTTTTTTGTACAGAAACTAGTTCAGGCTCCTACACAACAATCTGCATAGGAACAAATCCACAAGGGTTCGCCATTAGCTTGGCTTTCCCGATAGTGATCTCGATCCTAACGGGATTAAAAAGAATCCAATACTCATAAACATAAGCGACAAAAGTTTTCTTGGTGGCCTTCTCTAAATGACCCCACAGACGTTTCTGTATACGAAACTACCACAGGCTCCTTTGATGGCTTTCTGTACAGGGGCCTATACACAAGTGTTTTAGATCATTGAACTTCTACGGTATCATTTCGAATGCAGAAAGTATATTAAAATACACAAAAAATAATTTTTACTGGTTGCTAATAAGTGATTTTGGTCAAATAACTCGAGACAGATACTCCAGTAGGACACTAGTTCTGATAAGATATGTTGATGATCTACTCTTTACTGTTTATCGCAAATGATTTTTCTGATCAGATCTTTCAATTGTCAGATCTTCATGGTCAACCAGTAGCTCATCATTACTACCGTCTTGGATGTTTTTGCTTCCAGTGGTGACTCCAGGGGTGCCTCGACGACCCTAGAAAACCAATAAGAGGCTCGGAATAATAAAATACCGTTTTAATTCTTGTATGGCTTGTTATACTCGAACGCAAAGGCACAGGCATATGAAAAGATGTAGCTATCATCGATCATTTGCTAGCACAGTGGAACGCATCTACGCTCGTACGTTTCATACTGCCGGATCTTGAGGAGTTCACATGAGAAAAATGAGAAGTGTAGGAGGTGTAGGAGGAGGTACATTCAGAAGCTGAAAATTTCTATACAGGAAACTTGGTGCATGCAGCACAGGTTCCTGTACACGAAACTGCATAAGAACCTGTACATGCAATCTAAATAGGTCCTGCACAAGAATATGGCGAAGGAATCTGTATACGAACTAGGAAATAAACCTTATGCAAGGTGAGATGCATCCAAAAGGAAAAAGAAGGAAACTTTATAACTGTAAGTGGCATCAATTTTCTTGATTGCCTTCTATAAATATCATCCGTACTAGTTCCTGTGCAGCATTTTTTGATGGCTTTCCGCAAGACGCTCGCACAGGAACTGTCAGAATTACTTGTGCAGGTTCGTGTGCAATTTCGTATACAGCAAGATGTGCAGGCTTCTTTGATCTTCCTGTACGAGAAGTTTCGGCCGAGCTGAATTAAGGCGTGTTTCGGGCACTGCTTGCCGCATCTTTCAAAAGAATTGAAACGTAAGCAATACACAGCGTGTGGAAAATTTGTAATAATTAGCAACAGATGCGCGTAAGTAAACGCGCACTGGCCCTTTATCGCTACGCTACTGAAATCTAGGCTTTGCTATTCTAGGGTTAATATTAACTTTCTATTAGGTAAACAATTCTTTGCAGTTTTTTCTATAAAAATTCATTATCAGGAAATTAAACTTTATTTATATTTATATACCTAAATACTAAGATACTTTCTCAGTATTGTATCATTAACGTCAGTACTTAAAACAATTAAATAAATCATTTTTATTTAAAAAGATGTTGCTAACTTCGTTACCTAATTAGTTACTCATAGTCGACTGTTTAAAATAAAAGGCCAAAATTAAACTTTTACACCCAAAACCCAAACGGTAAATTGTTGCAGCCTAGAAGATATTTTTATTTCATAAAAAAAGCGTCGCCGATCTTGTCCTCGTATGCGGCGTAAGACCGACGAAGTAGAGCCTGTTGAAAATAGATAAATTATTAGCAACCCGGTGAGCACTGTGACATCCAAAAGACGTCCTTACAATGAACCTTCTAATGCCGCGTGACGCGACATCTTTAAGACATCCTCTGGACATTTTCATTACTTCAAAAGGTCCTCAGGACGTTCTTAAGACGTGTGCCAAGATAAATCTACAGAGAAAATTTACGACTAGTGTGTCCACGGGGAAATCATTGTTTCATTAAGATAATGGATACGTGTGGAAACATGATCTGAAATTAAGTGGAATCCAAACAATGTGAAGACGTATCAACGCCACATTTTATTGAATTCTTATAGAACAATACATTTTACCCCGTCACATACTGACCTACGAACGCTAAACAAAATGTAATTCTCTCTTCCTTGTTGCAGAGTTGACTTCTAGGTCCAAATTTTCACCTGATGGGGACCGTGTTCTTAGTGATTCTCGTGCTAAACCTTCTTCTTCTCAAAGAGATCATAGACATGTGATTGACCTGAATTACCCTCCCGTCGAGTCTCCTCATCGTTCTAGGTCCAGGTCTCCTCCTCCCATGCGTCCTTCTTGTACAAGGTACTTAACATCACCGACAAGGCTTCCTGGTCCTAACGGAATTAGCTGTGGACTTGAACAACTTGAATTTCTTCGTTTCATTCCCCGTAGAAATCCACAGCAGATATTCGAACTTCGAAGACACAGTTTTTTTGAAGGTGCATTACTTAAAATCGTAGAAGGAATTCCCCGTCACTATTATACTATACCAAACAGAGAACACATTGTGTTATCCACAAAAAATGGAATTGCTATTGCAATATTAGAAAGTTTTCATTCTTTTGCTGGAATCTATAAATGCGTTAACACAAATATGAAACGTGTGAAAGTGGACATGAATAATTACAATGTTACGGCAATGGAGAAGGACGAAATTTTTTGGAATCCAGTAGGTCCCAAAAATGCAATAATGTCGTTTTACAAGGTAGTTGATATAAGCCGCACTCCTCTAAAGCAATAATTAAAAAAAATTAAAACTTTAACACAATGGTTGCGATCTAAATTCGGATAAAATTATATTATTTAACTATTAATTGCAATAAAAATTCACCATGATATGGTTCTCAACGTTTTAATCTTTCATTAATGCCCGGTCACAATTCTTTGGAAATAGAAAACAAAATCTTTCCACCTTCGCCACAATGCGACAGTTTTTGTGACGTGGTATATAGTAACATGCATACAAAATTTTAATACAATACATATTTCTGGAATTTCTCTTGTGACGTTAAATTGTAGTAACACTTCCCAACTACAAAACTAAAAAATAAAGATAAAAATTGCCCCTCAATTTATATAAATTAAAGTTTTATTTAAAAAAATAGAAAAGTAAGAAAAATTATGAATATAACATAATAACCATATAAATGTAAGTATGATAATATCAGTTATATACAGTAAACTTCAGACTATTTAAATGGCCTTGAAACGCAAACGTTCGATACTTGAAACGATGGAGGGTCCCCTGCCTCTGGCACGACTTTCCGGTCTTTTTTCTCAGGCGACGTTCATTGACTGCCCAACCTTGTATCAATAAGGGCGCTGCATACAATTTTTTCACTTGCGCATGTAAAGGAAAGCGCGGGTCTGTTTAAAATGTTGTCCAGGTCTGAGAGTATTCGGATCCAGATTGGCAAGATAAAGTGTTGTTTTTCTCCTTTTAAATTAAAAACAAATTATACCAAGTTTATGGAATTATTTTTTCGCTTCTTTGAGATGTGTCCTTTCTATGTCCTTTTACGAAATAAAAATACACCTGTGTCGCGTTTTAACTGCCCGTAGTTTAACAATTCTTAGTACTGCTGTACCACGCAGCTTCTCAGGGGGCTGGGCGAAAAACGTTTGCAATTCTAGCCTAGGAAGTGCTGCAGTGCGCCAATACCCAGTCGAAAAATATTGCGTAATATAATGAATTTAAATTGAATCTTATAGTTTAAATATTTAAGGTGGTTGACTAACTTTCAATGAAACTTAATGAAGAATCAATAGCGACTTATAGACTAACATCTATGATTGAATATGTCAATATTTGGTTTAAACTGAAAAGAAAATTTTATTTAATATAAGTAGATAAATGAACAAGATTTTGTCTTTTAATTTTTAGACTCTTTATTCAATCTTATGAATTCTCTTTTAAATCTCTTAAATTCTTCGTAAATACCTTGAATTATATTATCATAAATTTTAATAATTTAGAAGCATGGATGAGATAGCGATTACAATATAAATACTGCAGTATTATCAGCTATCTTTATTAGTTATACTTTTATAAAAATTCTCCAAACGTGGATTCTTTTATGTTAAAAAAATGTGGATTCTAATGTGTATTCTGTGCTTTATCTTAGCGATTTGCCCTAGCGCTATTGGTGAATATGATATTTAAAATTTAAATTTCGATTGTATTTTGACTGAAAATTCAAATATATAGTTTGAAATTCATCTTTTCAATCAAAAAATATATATCTTGTTAAATAAAAATTTAAATTTGTGAAAACGTTCTTTTGGTGCAGGTGACGCAACCATTTTTATGACCTACCTTTAATCAAAATAATGAAGGCTATACAAATTTACATATTTTCAGGGCACAGTTAGTAGCTTCTCATTATTAAATAATTAGACTATTCCAACTAATTGAAACCGAAATCAAATTACAATCCTACTAAAGTAGACCTAGCTGAAAATTCCTGTACAGGAACCTCGGATGATGCTGGAGATGTTCGTCGACACGAAAATTCACGCGAACGTGTACAGGTTATCTTGACAAATCCTATATAGGAATTTAACGAAGGAAACTAACCTGTATGCAAAGTAACCGTTAAATAAAACTGTACCTGTCCCTCCACTGAGTGACTTGAGACGTGGGTTCATGTACAGGAACATGTTCTGGATTCCATCCTTGAAACTGCATATGAACTAATTTCCGAGGGTTAGCTATTGGCTTGGTTATCTTTGTAGAATCCGCTGGAACCCGATGGCACCCGCGCCTGAACTTGCTTCGCAAACGAACCTGTAAAGAGACCTGTACAGAGACACAGGAAGATGTACAGGTTTCTCCCAGGTGCCTTGAAAAAATTTAAGCATAGGTCGAGTTATGGGGTAACACCACTCTAGGCCTAATTTTGACAATTTATTCTAGGAATATGGGAAAAGGCATAGTATTCATATTAAGGTGGTTTATTTAATGCATATTGATGCACAAAAAAATTTTTTTATTATGCTTTTTGTACAAAATTGCGGCGCTACAGCAGATCTGCGGAAACAGATTTTTTTGAAGGTGCTCCGCGGGCACACCAATTCCTCGAAAATCGTGAGAGCTAGAACAAAAAATCAAAAATTTTCTAAAACTGCATACTAATAGCTATCGAAGTACGTAGGATTTTTTTGATATTTTGAAAATTACTTGTTTTATTAACAATTTACTACTCTTTTTTTAATCGAAAATTCATACGTTTTGTTTAGAAGTACACAGTTTCTACAAAAATTGGAATAAAAAAAATTCACTTTTTGTTGTAGAATGTAGGTATTGTCCATAGTGCCCCTACCCGCCCTAAAACCCGTCTGTGACTTTGGCCGTATTCCTTACCCTCAAAATCCTTTGGCAGCCTCTCCGCCAACACCATCGCTTATACTTTGTACGCTGTATTCGTTAGCGTAATCCTTCAATAATATCCCTACCTATCCCTATCTCCTTTCTTATTCAGTCGTACTTTTAACCCTTCTCTGCACCCTCCTGGGAATCGCTTGCTCCTGTATAATTTCTTCACTGCACGCGGTATCTCTCATCTGTAAATATGAGCCCTGAAACGATTCTTTGAAAAATCCCCTCCATTCCTCACACGATATTTTAACGCTTACCCTCACTCTACGCTTCCTAAATCTAATTATTATCTTTCCTCTGTTTTATCATTTTTATCATTCCTCTCTGTTTTAAGACATTCCAACTCCTATTCCAGATCTTTCTCTCTTGCCTTTTTTATTTTCTTACCTATCAATATAAACCCCTTCCTCATGTCTACGCATTCCTTTATTTCGCTGTTCTCTTTTTGAACTTTTTGTATTTTCCCATCACCTTCCTTTCCATCTTCTTATTCTCTATCACACCATAGCATTATTATTTAATTGATCTTATTCCTAAATATATTCTTCTGCATAAACCCTTTCACTTTATCTTTCAATTCCTCCCATATCTCTTCAAGCGACTCCGCTTCAAATCGGATCTTTCCTGACAGATCCTTATACTTCTTTATCAGGTCTGTCATCCAGCTCACCCTCTCCCAAATTCACACTTCTTCCCGATCTTGCCTTCCGCCGCTCTCTTTCTTATCCCCAACCCAAATGACTCACCCTTGCATATTCATGAATACATGGTTTGTCACCGATACCCCTACCATACTTACATATGAGTATTCTCCCTGTTTGTCTTATATCATCATACCATTTAAATAGGGCCAGCATCTTTTCTACATCCAGTCCCTTAAAATATCACTTTAATTATTTATTATCTTATCCTTCGATTTCTTCTCGAATCTACCCTATGCCTATTCCCAGTGCAACTATACCCTCCTCCCATCACCTACAGAGTCTTCCAACCTTTTTTAGTCCTTACCATCCAATTTCTATTGTATACTTTTATAATCTTCCGCGTTACCCCTCCTATCTTCACTCTCCTCTTCCGAATGAATTCTCCCAAACCCATTCAATGAATTCTTTCTATAATCAGTCCCTAGCTCCCGTTTTAATTCCCACCAGCCCATCTATTATTCTTAATTTTGACCACCTTATGGTATCACTACTCATACCTCCTTTGGCAGGATTAGCTCTCTTATATCCCGTTCCTTTATTGCTACTTAAGTATCGCTCTTGACTCCTCTACTTTTTATATCTACCGTTCAGCATTCTCTACATTTCCCTGTTCTTCTTTATCAAATCGTGATCGACAAAGACCTTCTTATCTTGTATCCTATTTAATTTTGCCTTACTACCAACTTCTTTTTCCAGCTCTGTAATTCCACAACAGCCACTTCCATCTCCCTTTTTCCTCTTCAGCCCAAAGATGCCTACATTTTATGTAACCCACCATATTCTCTTTAGTAGAGCTTTTCTTTCCATTCTCAAATTCATTAACCTTATGTAATGGCCACGTAGTTCTATTTTCCACCTTCCCTAAACCTTTTCGAGCATTTTTCCGTCCTTTTCTTTCACACCCTGATCTCCTTTTCTATCTGCTTCATTATTTTTTTTCTTTTCTACCGACCCTAGGTCTCTCTGGTCTTCCTTTACATTCTTCATCATCTCTTTTACCTCTTTTTCGAATTTCTCACCTCTGATCCTCAAGTCCTCCCTCATCCCTTTCATTTGATTACTAGTCCCCCTTACTTCTCGTCCACTGCACTTCCTTCAACACCTTTTTCTCCTCGTCCCAGACCCAGATTTTCACATCTACTTTAATAATCCGATCCTCTGCATTCACGGCTCGCCCCCTTGCACTCTCCTTCCTAAATCTGCTGTTAAGCATTATCTACACTTCCTTGTCCTTATTTATTAAATCGTGATCGAGAATGACATTCTTATTCCGTATTCTATTTCATTACGCCTTACTACCAACTTCTTTTCACACCTATGTTATTCTAGAACCACCAGTTCCGTTTCCTTTCTCCTTTCCAGCCAACAGATGCCTACCTTGAATTTATCCTACTATTTGCTCTTTCGTAGAGCTTTCACATCCTCCTTTTCCATGTTTTTGAGCGTCATTCCTTTGATTACAATATTATTTCTCCTGTCTTCCTTGTCGTTTCTCTCAATTCTTAACTCCATTTCCCTCATGTAATGGCCACCTAATTCCATTTCCCACCTGCCCTACACCTCCTCAATCCTTTTTTCGTCTTTCTCTTTTCCAACCCTAATCTATCATTACTATTTCATCCTCAAGTCCTCCCTTATTTCTTCTTCTGATCCTTAGTACCCCTTACTTCTTCCCGCAGTACCCTGATTATGCCTATCAGCATCCCGAGAGGTTTCTTTTTTCTAGCTTGCAGGACAAGACAGACGAAATCCAGCCGGTTAGAAATAGTTAAATTACCAACCCTGCGTGCACCGGGTCATCCGAAAGACGTCATCAGAGTAAACCATATATGTCACGTCACTTGTCGTCTATAATAAATCATTTGGATCTTTTAATGTACTTAGAAGATCGCCAGGACTTTCTCCTGACACCCGCTAAAAGACATAAACAGAGGAACTTTATGCTCTATGCATCCACTGGGATATCATTGTTTTATTAAGATATTTCTACTTGTGGAAATATGACCTATAGTAAAGTGGAATAAATGTTATTCTCTCTTTCTTGTTGAAGACTTGCGTTCTCGGTCCAAATTTACACCTGATGGAGACCGTTTTCCTGGTGATCCTCGTGGCAGGCCTTCTTCTTCTGAAAGAAATCGTGGACCTATGATGCACATGAATTACCCTCTCGTCGAGTCTCCTCCTCGCTCAAGGTCCAGCTCTCCTCCTATGCGTGCACCTGCTACCAGGTACTTAACATTGCCTACAGGGCTTCCTGGCTCTGGCGGAATTGGCTGCGGACTTAAATGACTTGAATTTCTTCGGTTTATTTCCCATAAAAATCCGCAGCAAATATTCGAGCTTAGAAGACATACTGTTTTCGAAGATAGAACACTTAAAATCGTAGCAAGAACAAATCCGCGTCACTATGATTTTTTACTAAACAGAGAATACATTGTGTTATCAACAAATAATTAAACGTGTTGAAGGCGACATCAAACTTCTACTCAGGTGGACGATTGATAGGATGGGTGCATATTCAAGGTTTCCCCTCCTATTAAAAAAAATACTTCCCAAAAAAGAAGAAAAGAAAAGTGGGAAATGAAGAGAAAACGACTGTCATTAAAAAAGAACGAAAGGCAGAAAGTAAGGCAGATAGAAGAAATCAGTGAAATTAATGCAGAAATATAATAGCAAATATTATTACTTTTCTTAAAAACTATATCTTGAAGGCATCACGATGCGCCGCGGGGTTCGAAGGCCAGCGGCTTTGGACTTATTTTCATGCTTTCTTTTAATAGAAAGAAAGCAAAAAAATCTACTTACTTCCAAAAAAAGTCGAATTAATTTTTATAAAAAGTGCGTAAGATCAATCGAAATGCCATGAAAACCCCTATCGAAACTGTACTGGAAAAAATTTCTGTGATCGCTGTTAGAAGAGTTAAGAACTTCCGAAACAGACGATATCCACGAAAATCCCAAAACTTTTAGCCCTCCGCCTCGATCAATAACTATCCGAATGACAAAATTTCCCCCTCATATACTACTCTCCAATAGTATAATACTTTGCCTAAGTTTAACTTAGATCAGATTCAGGCTTTTCTTATTCCTTAAAGCTGCTATAATTTTCCAAGAAACTGTTGCTAACCACGTTAAATGATTAGTAATTCAAACAAAATGTAATCCTCTCTTTCTTGTTGCAGAGTCGAGTTCCCGGTCAAATGTTCCACTTGATGGTGACCCTAATCCTGATGATCCTCGTGGCGAATCTTCTTCTTCTGAAAGAAATCGTAGACCTGAGATTAACCTGAATTACCCTCCCGCCGAGTCTCCTCGTTCCAGGTCCAGGTCTCCTCTTCCCATGCGTCCTTCTCGTAACAGGTACTTAACATTACCTACAAGACTTCCTGGTCCTGACGGTATTGACTGTGGACTTGAACAGCTAGAATTTCTTCGGCTCATTTCCCGCAGAAATCCACAGCAGATACTCGAACTTCGAAGATACAATTTTCATGAAGATACATCACTTATGATATCAATAGGAAGTCCGCGTCAATATGATTCCATACCAAACAGAGAATACATTGTGTTGTCAACATACAATGGTATCGCTATTTCAATATTGGAGACTTTGGATTATTGTGGTGGAATATATAAGCGTATTCGCGGCTTTATAAGACGTGTTAAAGTAGACATGAATATCTGTAATGTTACGATAATAGACAAGGATGAACTGTTCTGGCATCCAGTAGGTCCCCGAAATTCAGTCAGCTCGTTTTATAAGGTAGTTAATATAAACCTCACTCCTCTGTACCAATAATTTAAAACTAACGTATAAAACTTGAGCACAATATTTACCACCTAAATTCGGATAAAAATATATTATATAACTGTTAATGATAATAAAAATTTGTCTTGTTTTGTTTCTTGAGGCTTAAATTTTTCATCAATTCCCCAGTCAGCCTTCTTTGGAAATGTATAAAAAGCAGCTAATTTATTCTTTTCGGTTTGAAATGCAACTATGCGGTTGAAAATTAATTTTTATTAGATCTATTATTACTATTAGTGAGCCTCCATACTTGGTTCTACCTTCCCTATCAACACGGAAGCAGATATAATTGTTCTTATCAAAAAGCTCAGACCAAAGTACATTTGAATTTAACAATGTTTCAGTTTCATGTTTATTTCTTCACAGCTTGCTTCATTATTACTGGAGTTTCTTGCCGATACGCCATTCGCAGATTCTTTTCTCCTTTCCATGTCCGATCCTGGATTTCCAGAGTAAGTTGTCGAAGTTCCTCTTTCTGTGTAGTTGTTTGATTGAGAGTTATCATTATGCCTGTTACAATAGTTTGATTTTGTTCCTCTACTATTTATGAGAATGCTCCCAGGAATTTCATTATCAGATATTCTGATGCTAGTGTCATCTTGACAGGTATAGGGTCCCGCTGATTCTGTATATACTTACCAACTCTATTAAAATTGACTTCGTCAATCTTGAGAGCAGGGTCTATACATGTTACTAAATTAGTTATCAACTCAGACGCACGTGTTTTTGTTTGGACTGCACTAACGGATTCTGTAATTTTTTTAATCCAAATATTATGACCATATTCTTTTTGCTGTTCCTGTCTTCCATTTGAGCTATGCTCTTCTTAGCTAGGTTGATATCAGTGGGGGGTGATGCTAATCTGTTAGGAATCTGCTTGTTTCGCATGCACTAATTTTTCAACTTTATCCACTTTTGTCTCCAAAGTTGAGGTTCTGAACCTTAATTCACTAACTCGACTATCGAAAATCTTTTGGTCTGCTTTTGATAATTGTATAGAATCCTTAACGTCTCTCATACCCTAAATGACTCCACCCGTTTTCAGTTTGAATTTCGCAAACTCACGACACACAACAAACGCTCCGCTCCTGAGCTTTCTTAATCTTGTCGCCGATGATGTGTCATAAGCCACATAATTCACTCAAAAGTAAGCTATTGTCCTATGTGGAGCTCATTCTGCAAAGATGTATACTGCACGAGAATTAATCGCAGCAAATGAAAACAAGTATGCACAGTGTCAAATGTACAGCGAATGTTTTTAGATTCTCTCTTTTCTATCCTCTCGTCGTCCATCAGAGTAGATCGGAAGCGAAATTAGCTGACTCCATGGCAAATTTTTCAAAGTATCATTAAGTAAAGTGTTCAATTGCATTATAGAATTTATTATCTTAACACACAATTCAACACGGTCAAAATACTTTGAGCCAAAATACAACCTACCAGACCCGTGATTATAACAACGATGAGCAATTTAAAGCGCTTTAAACGGCTCTAAAATGCGCTAGGGGCAAATTAAATCTAAGCGGTTCAGTTTTTGAAGACCATACTATAACCACATAAGCTGAAGGCTTATACCGGTCGGTTCAGCTCGTTTTTTCCCAAAAATGTCCTTTTTTTTTGTTTTTTTACTTTTGCACTCTAATGAGAAGGTATTGGTTTTATGTAACATTTCACATTGTCGGTTTTCATCAAATCTCCACGTATTGAGATCCCCTGATTCAAAAAAAATATTTTTACGAAGGTCTCTGTCTGTCTGTCAGTCTGTCTGTAGTCTGTATTCTATTAGCACGATATCATTCGAATGATTGATCAGATTGGATTCTTCTTTGGCACACGTTTTCAAGGACATAAAAGAAAGAACAAGTTCGTAAACCAACTATTTTGAATACAAATTTAAAAAGTGAGCACCTTTTTAAAATATTTGAGAGTATTTTTTTCCTAAATTTAAAAATTCTAAGTACGGCTGTTTATAGTACTATGAATGTCGAACAATTTATCCTTATGACTTCTTTCGATAAAATATAAATTGTCTTAGTTATAGCAAGATTGTCAATGTTATTAAGACAAATTTTTGAATTTGGTCGAAAAGGAGAAAATACAAAGTTTGATCATACAAAAACTAATGAAAAATCAAAAATTTTATTTCGCGGCAATTCGATGTAAGATACTAACAATATAAATTAACTAAAATTGAACGCACTGAAAAGATCTAAAAATTTTTCATTAATTACTATCCAAAAGGATGCATAATTTTTTTAGTCGTCAAAAACAACATTAAAGATAAAAAATAAAAGTTTCGGAGAAACGACAAAAACGACACAACAAATTACTCAAGGTTTTTTAACCAGAATCTGGAATGATTTTGAGCCTTAAGTAATTCTAGATGGTTGTTTATACCACATAATGTAATCTAAACTAACAATTTAGAAATGTCAATATTTTATTTGACCATTAATCTCTGGTTAATAACGTCAGTATTTGGTTGAAAATCAGTTACTTATATAATTTAAAAAATAATTCATAGAATTCCAAACAAGTCACATAATTAAAAAAAAATGTTAACGCAAATATCTAAGGAGGCCGAAAAAGAAATTTTTTTTTGAAGTGTATAGATAGATTGACGAAGTTTGGCCTTTTAATTTTTTGACGCTTTTCTTTGATTAAAAATTATTTTTACATCTCTTAAATTTTTCTTCTAGCCCTTAAATTTATATATAGTTTAAATTCGCTTGGATTGTAAATGGAAAGCGAAAGATAAAATTGTATAATCTTTGTCAGCAAAACCTGATATTTCTTTTGCGTAGTAATTAATATTTGGCACTTATATGTATACAAATTATCATAAATCTTTATCATTTAGAAAATTGTATGAGATAGCGACTATAATATAGATAATAAAATATTACCATAATTCGTCATTAGTTGAAGTCTTATCAGAATACTTCGAGAGTGAATTTTTTTACATAAAAAAATGTGGATCCTAATGTGTACTCTGTGCTACATCTTAGCGATTTGGCCTAACCCTGTTGGTAAATATGTTTGTAATTTTGTGACCGTCAAGGGATCAAAAAAAATCGAACATTGCTATAAGCACATATGATGAGTAGGTTTCGTGACCAGATGCCTACTTAACCGAAACTTTTTCATTTTCTAACTTATTTTCAAACTAAGCGCATATTGGACAAAGCCTGGTTTTTACTCCATCCATGACGGACTGGATTGCAGTCAAGTGCACGATGGGGGGACCTGCAGCTTAAGGGAGGTTCCAAACCACCAGAACCTCGGTAAGGTACATAGAAAAATTTCCAGAGGTACCAGCTCAGGGATCGAACCCCGGACCTCTGAGGTCAAGTCCGAGCGTCTAACCAACTGAGCCACCGAGGTTCTTCTATCGAATATTATTATTATTATTATTGTTATTATTAGACCATTGAGCCGTTTCCCTTTCGGGGTAGGCATAAATCACTCGGTAGGGAAGGGAGTAGTGTGAGGAAGGGGATATAGAATTTTTAGATTGATCTAGAAGTCTCGTGTTATTTATTTAAATAACACGTTCATTCCGCTATGCTGATCCGACTTGGGTTGCTGATCAATCTCTTCAGCAATCACCCCAAGTGAAGATCCTCACCGAGTCGTCATGTGAGGTTTCCCACTTGGGTCCATTAGTGTCCAAGGTCTTTTGTTTTAGGCGTCTCTCGAACTTTTTTCTGCGATTTGCCTTAATTTGATTTGTAGATGACCTTCCTGGCATAAACCCACTTTGGACTTCCCAAATCTTGTCTTCTGTTATTTTCATTACCCTACGAATAAGTATCTTCGAGTATATTTTGCTTGCGGTACTTAATAAGCTGATCCCTCTGTAATTATTGCAGTTGCTTTTATCTCCGTTTCTTTGGTATATTGGCACGATAATCGCTTTCTTCCAATCACCTGAAACTTCTATTTTGATGCATAGATTTATTAGTTCGCAAAGACTATGTGGTATGTACTCGCTACCGCGTTTAAGCATTTCAGCGTAAATACTATCTACCCCGAAGCCTTATCGTTTTTTAAGTTCTTAATTATATCCCTAACCTCCGTGACAAAGAGTTTCTCAACTGAGTTTTCTAACGCATTGTGTTCTACATCGCAGTTGTGGTGTCCTGTAGCTTAATTTCCGGATTCTCTCTTAAAATGGTCTCTGAAAGCGTCACTGACCCCGCCTGCCTCATATTGCAATTCCTCTTTGCCATTTGTCACGTTGGCAACTTCTGTAATTTTAATTCCTTTCATTGCTTTATAGAGTAGTTTCTTGCTTCCTTCAAAGTCTTTTTGTATTTTCTTCTCTTCTACTGCTCTAATTTTACCTTTTCTTTCTCTAATTAATCGCTTGAGTATCCTCTTTTTGCGTCTGTAATCATTTATACGTCTATTTCTTTCCTCACCGCTAAGACCTGCCATGTTCCAAGTTCTCCTGTACACTTCTTTCTTTGTTGTTTGGGCAGCCGCAATTTCATCATTCCACCATGCATCACCAGACATTCTTCCTACAACCGTGGTACCACACACTTCAATTGCACATCTAACAATGATATCCCGGAACATAGTACATGCGCCTTCTATATCTTTATTCCATATAAGCGACTACCAAGTTCCTTTACCTATGTTTTCGATTATCTTATTTTGGAAATCTATTTGCACATCCAGTTTCTGTAGGTTCTTAATTTTGATTCGTGTTTGTTTTGCTTTCTTGGTTCTCTTTTTTCTCCATCCCCGACCTAAGTTAATTTTGTAGATCAGAAGGTAATGATCGGTATTGCATTCAGAACCCCTTCATGAACCTTGTATCTTTAACTAACTCTCTTAGTCTTTCATCCGTAACAACAAAGTCAATTATACTGTGGCTATTTCCTTTAGACCAGGTGTGCATGTGGATCATTTTATGCCTAAACCATGTATTTGTAATAAACAGAGCCCTATCTAAACATAAGCGAACTCATTTATCTCCGTTATAGTTTGTTCGTGGATCCCCAAAAGTATCTAGTACTCTTTCTGTATCCTGATTTTGGATGCCCTCCATTCATATTTCCTAGCAGAATTATTCTTTCCCTATGATCTCAAATATTCATCGTATCATTTAAAGTGTCCCAGAAGGCGTCTTTCACTTCTGCGGCATCACCATTAACTGGTGCGTAACATGATATGATAAATAATCTTCTGATTCCTACTTTCATTTTAGCCCACAGCAGTCTGGGAGATACGAAATCATAATCTCCGAGATGCCGCTTCGCCCTTTCATTTAAAATGAGACATACTCCTTAACTACGATGTATCTGATTATCTACAACTGACCATATTTCAAACGTGCATAGTTTCTCGTAATTCTTTTCACTTGAGATCATTCACCCCCTAGCATTCCATACACCCAGTCTCCATTCGTCGCCTGCAAATTGACCTTTACATTTTCCGTGTGCATGCCTTTTTTGATTAAAGTTTCAGTTCTTTCATAGGCTATTTTATTTTTTGTATTATTCATTGTTTAGATTATACGCCAAACTACCACCTTTATGGAATAAGTTTATTTGGCGAGTCGAAATCATTTTCATGTTATGTATCAATACTTCATATGGCGGAAGCTGTAGTCATAACGTTCGTACCACAAAACTTTAGTTATTAGGGAAGGCTTGGGAAAGAGGGGGGGGGGGTGGAACCGAGAGATTCGTCTTGGTTTGATTTTTTTATACTGAGAAGATCAGCAGTAAGTGCAAGAAAGTTTCAGTTTTTCTAAAATCTGTCACTTCGCTTTCGCTTCTTAATTATGAACAACTAATAACTCAACCTGAACAAAAAATATATTTCAAATAGCATTTTTATTCAAAGCTTTTATCTAAGAAAAGATAGTTACAAATAATATTAAACTGTTAAACAACTTTTTTGTTAACTTTCATTAATTATTACTTCGCTGAGTAAAAAAGAACAGAAAGGTAACAATTGCGAAAAAACCATAACTATCGGGCATTGATATAGATGAAGGTTGTTATAAACAAAAATAAGTTGTTTGAATAATTTTCTCCTCTAAATGTAAATGGTTATTAATCCACGCCTAATCGAAAATAGAGAAACTATTGTAAGTTTTCGAAAAAAACCGGAACCTTTTACGATTAGGCATAGAGAATATTATTAACAATAATAATGAATCGCTTCAATACTTTTTTTTCAATTCAATTAATTATTACTTTAATTCAATTAGAAATTAAATTAAAAGCCAGAAATTTCATAAAGCAGTTAATTTTCTGGACTATACTGAATTATTTATCTTATCTCAGTTGAAAAGTTGACTAAACGCGATTTTTTTAAACTGCAATTTTATTGCATTATTCTAAGAAAATATTATTAAAAATAATAATAAAGTGTTTGAATACTCACTCTTGTTAAAATTGTATGCGATCATCTCCCTCTAGTTGAAAATTGGACAGCAAGTGGAATATTTAGGAAAAACCCCTAATTTCTATCTCTACTTTTTAAAACAATAGAAAAAAATAAAATAAATTGTTTAAAAAATTGATGCAAACATCTAATTATTATTATAAAATTGTCATTTTTGTGCTAGAATATATTTACATGTAAAAACCGCATTGCTGAAGCCGATGTTTCACTTTTGCCAAAAATTCATCCTTTTCTGCTATTCGGAGTCAACCAATAATAGGCTATATTACAACTATCAATATGTTCAATTAAGCGATTTCAGTTTTTGTTGAAAATGGTTAAACGTTACTTTTCTGGCAAAGGCCAGCAAAATACGGCTTTTTAGAAAATTAAAATTATGAACCCAGTGAGAACTGAAACATCCGAAAGACATCCTAAGTAGTTCCAGTCAAAAGGGAAATCATTTTTTCATTAAATCAATAAATACCAAAAAAATCCAAAAACGGATCAGCACCTCGTAATAATAACTTTTTAGAGAGCATTAAAGTTAATGAGGCTAAAGTTAAGGAGCCTAAAGCACAGGCTTTTGGCCTACTCTGTCATCTTGCAGGTTCGATTCCCGCCTCGCACTCTGGAAGAGCCTCGGTGGCCCATGTGGTGAACACTAGCCTAGCAAGGGAGTTCTTCATCTCCGGAGAGTCGTGTTACCGGTATCTCAAGAGAAAAAGGCTCTCTAAGTACTTAAGGCTGTGAGCTGGTGGTGGTTCGGAACCCACCTTAAACTGTATGTCCCCCTATCATCACCAAGTGAGTGTGTGGGAGGAGAATTGAAACCCTTAGGGGACGCATTAGAAGCTTCCATCGAATAATAACCTCACAACGCTAATCAAATTGTAATTCTATATTTTTTCTTTGCAGATTCGAGTGGTGGAGCATCTTCTTCTAAAAGGAATTGTAGACCTGAGATTGACCTGAATAACCCTCCCGTCGAGTCTCCTCCTCGTTCCAGGTCCAGGTCTCCTCCTATGTGTCCTCCTGCTACCAGATACTTAACATTACCTACAAGGCTTCCTGGCCCTAACGGAATTGGCTGTGGACTTGAACAACTTGAATTTCTTCGGTTTACTTCTCATAAAAATCCGCAGGAAATATTCGAGCTTAGA
>JAAAKG020034256.1:8554-19407 GCA_010014905.2 Druon quercuslanigerum
AAATAAAACGCTTCTAATCTAGGCGACTTCCGTTTCCTTATTCTTTCTTTTTTTTGTCCTACAATTTGCCATTTATTCACATCTATTCTTTCATTCACTCTCATTCGCTCCCCTAGCACCCCCTTACTCCTACATCCATTTTTCTCCTAATCCATCCTCCCCTAGAATCTAGAATCTTCTTCTTACTTTATACTCTTTTGTTTTATTATCATCTCACCTGAAAATGAAAATTAATTAAAACGCTTCTAATCTAGGCGACTTCCGTTTTTCTTATTCTTTCTTTTTTTTTGTTCTACAATTTGCTATTTATTCACAGCTATTCTTTTATTCACTCTCATTTTTCTCCTAATCCATCCTCCCCTAGAATCTAGAAACTTTTTCTTACTTTTCTAATCTAGGCAAATAATAAAATGTCTTATGACCATAAAGATTCGTAGATCAAATAATACTTTTAGGACAATGCACATCTGTCAAAATGTAAAAGTTGAACTTCATCCCTGGACTCGGATTTAGTGACCCAAAAAACGTCTTAAAGCAGAGGTTTTCTCTGATCCAATGGTTTTCGTTATTTTGCCCTTCAATTGACCTTGATCCTGACCCAATAAGGGTCAAACTGACACCTGCTGTCAAATAAAAATATAAGCAAAATACAGTACACTTATCAAGGCAAAAAATAATCATAAATAAATAAATAAAAACAAAAATAGTAAAATAAAATAAAAATATTAAAATTCACGCCGACAGGAACAGCACAACCACGATGCCTACTCTCTGACACCCAAGAATGTGGTGGTGCTGTTCCTGTCGGCTTGAATTTTAATATTTTTATTTTATTTTACTATTTTTGTTTTTATTTATTTATTTATTTTCATTGTTAAGGGCCGAGACGTTGGTAATAATTATAATTTTGTGATTTAAAAATATTAAAAGTAAATGAGACGAAAAAAGAAGAAAAAGAAGGAAGAGGGAAATTAATTTTTATACCAAAAGCGAATAATTTTTGGCAAAAAATGATGAGCTTTTGAATTCAAAAGCTGGTCATTAGCAAATTAAAAATCAACAAAAAAGTTTAATTTTTAGCCAGATAGTTAAATTTTCGATGAAATAGTCAACATTTAAATCAGAAAAAAATAAACTGAAACCAAAAACAGTTGCATTTCCAACAACAGTGTAGATTTGTCATTAAAATTAGTAAACTGACAAATTAAAAAAAATGTTATCATGAAATGAATATTTCTAAAAAAATAAAATGTTTATGACTATAAGAATTAAAAAAAAAAACATTATCTGTAATTTTTTAATGAAAAAAAAACTTTTTCTTGTGAAAAAGTTTACAATCTACCGAAAATATTTGTTTGAACAGTTGTTGTGAATTAATTCTTTCTACTATCGCTTATCAACTTTAAAAAAGTTTCGATTTCAATAATTCATGGTTTTTTGACTGTAATTTTAATATTCATTGTAATTATTTGTAATTAATTTATGTTCGACTACAGAGAGGAGTTATTAACGAAAATCATTATTTTTAATCAAATAGTACAAATTTTAACTAAAAAACATTAATTTTCAACCAGAAAGACAAATTTTAAACTGACATTATGAATTTTTAACAAATAAAAACAAAGATTGAATTTTAATAATAATAATTACATTTTCAGCTGAAAGAAATGAATTTTTTAACAAAAAATACAATTTTTCAACAAAGGAAGGTTTTTCATTATAGAATAAACAAATTTGAAATAAATTAATATTTTTTTTCTAAAGGAGGAATGTTGTAAACAAAAGTGTATGCTTTTAACAAAAAAGTAATGTATAAGTGTGTTTGCAAAAAATAAATATATACTAAACCAAAAACAGTTGAATTTTCAACAAACAAGATAACTTTTCAATAAAAATTATGAATCTTTAAACAGAAAAGAATAATTTTCAACAAATAGCTGGATTTTTAATCAACAATACGATAATTTAATTTTAGGCAAAAGATGACATTTTTACAAAATAATAAAACTTTTAACCAAAGAAGCATTTAGGAAATTTCGTCTTAAAATGAAATATAAATTTATTTGATTAACAATTTTGTTCAGAAATTTTTTAAAATTATTATATTGACGTTATTCTAAAAAATTTAAGTACATACCCCCCCCCCCCAAAAAAATTATGCAAAAAATATCAATTGTATTTACAAAAAATATATAATAAATATCTACCACAAAATGAAAAACAGCAACGAAAAGGTTCTTTTTCAATAAAAGAGACAAACCATTAAGCTATATATACGAATTTTTGGAAAAGTACGTCAATTTTTATCCAAAAAGTTGAATTTTGAAAGGAAAAAGAATAAATTTTGAACTAAATCGATAATTATGGTGAAATTTGAGGTGAGTGAATTCTGGAAGTGTAAAGAAGGGTTTGGATGTAAGAGTTTAAGGTATTGTGAAGTTAAAAAGGGGATGATTATATATTTTAAGATTGAGAAAGAATTGTGTGAAATTTGAGGTTAGGTTGGTTTGAGATTTGTGACAGGGTGGGAGGACTAGGCTGATCGGGTTAGTAGTAGCAGGGTTGGGTAGAGTCGGAGAAAGACAAGACAGGTACCAGAACGCGACGATAGATAGAGGCAGGGAAGGATAGAAGGCACAGTTTTGTAGAGAAGGGTGAGAATAGTTAGGGGGCTGAAGAAAACGGAGATGAAACCGAAGATCAGAGGAAGGAGGAAAGACTGAAAGGAGTTCGCGAAGTCATGATAGAATTAATGGGCATTTACGAAGAAAAGCAGGAAAAAGGGGGAGAGGAATTAAGGAAAGAAATTAGGCGGGAAATTACTAAACTTAGAAAAGAAATGAAAAAATTGGAAGAAGTTAGGGAACAGTTAGAAAAGAGGATGCATTAATTGAAGCAAAAACTATAGAAGCAAGAGTATAATATTAAAAAGGGAAGACAGAAAAAGAAATATACTGATAAAGGGTACAAGATTAGAGCGGAAGGAGATGCAGGAAGGAGTGGAAGAAGTTCTAAAAAGGATTGATACTAAGGTAGAGATAGAAGAAGTGCGAAGTGTAGGAAGAAAAGACCGAAATGTAGGAAGGGAAGAGTGAAGAGGGGAGAGAATGTTACTAGTGAAACTAAAGAAATAGTAACAAAAGAGGGAAGTGATGACAAAGAAGTGGATGTTATATGGAAGCTCAAAAGGAATAGAGGATGATTTGACATGGGTAGAAAGGAGGATTATTATAAGTCAAGGAAAAGAACTGGAAGAGAAAAGGAAAAACGGAAGAAAACATGGGTTGAATATAAGAGAATATAGATAGACTGAGTATGGTGGCATTGAGATGAAGAAAGGGAAGAGGTAGTAAGAAATGAGGTGCAGGGAAGCCAGGAGAGGAAGAAATGAAAGACAGGAAAATAAAAAATTGTAAGAGGCAAAAAGAGACAAAAACGAATGTAGGGAACATCGGAGAATATGTTACTGGAATATAACAGGATTAGAGAGAACGTATAGGGCACTTATGAGAAATTGAACGCAATACGATGTTGTAATAATGATAGAGACGTGACTAGACGAAAAGGAATGGGAAAAGAGTAAAGGGAATATTACTAAGAGGTCACAAATGGCAAGTTCAATGTGCAAAGAGGAAGAGTAGAAAGGGCAGAGAAATGGGAGTAATTGTAACGAGAGTGAAAAATGAATGTATAACACGGCAAGATGAGAAAGATAGAAAAGAAAAAAAGAAGGATTAATAGTAGAAGATGTAAAGAGGGAAGAAGAGAATTGAAAGTTAGTGAGGGTTTATGTGAACGGAGATATGCAGGAGAAAGCAGAGGATTTAAAAGAAATGATGGAAGAAAATTAAGAAGAGATTAGACTTATAATAGGTGGAGATTTTAATGCTAAACATGTGATAGCTGAGGAAGGGAACGGGGAGAAGAGGGAGGAAGAAAATAAATGATAAGGTACTGAATGGAGAGGGAAAGAAGTTGTTAAAGAGCTTGAAGGAGTTAAGATGATTTATTTTAACCGGAAATATAGAGGGATATAAGGAAGGATAATATACACGGTCAGGAGGAGAAAGGAGAACGGTAATTGATTACGTGATAGAAAAGAATGAGGTATGAGAGAAGGTCAAGAAATTAGAGGTAGGTGATTATATTGATTCAAATCACTTTCCCTTAATAGTGACGTTAGAGGAAGAAAAAAGTAATAGTAATATTCATTTAAAGGACACAAAGGGTAAGGAGTGTCGGAAAAAGGGATTAGTCAAAACAAGGAAAAGAAGAGTTTAGAGGAAAGGCAAGAAATATCAAAATGGGAGAGGAAAATGAGGACGAGGAGATGGAAAAGGTGATAGGAGAAGTAAAAAGAGGATTAGAGTTCACAAAGAAAAATGAAGTAAGTAGAAAGGGGAATAGAAGTAGATGGGATAAGGATGGTAATGAGAGAAAAACATGGAGGTCAGAAATTAATTAAGAAAGTAAAGAAAAGAATAAAGTAATAGAGAAGAATATAGGACAAAAAAGAAATAGTATTTTGAGCTGTGTGATCAAAAGAAAGAGGAAGAGAATAAAAGTTTGAGGAAGAGGCGGAGAAGGTTAGGACGGAATAAGAGGTATCAAAGGTAGTAAATAGAGAAAGAAGAATCTTCATTTTGAGCCTCAAATGAACTTGATCCTGACCTAACAGTGTCGAACTGACCCCGAATGCGCATCCAGCGACCACACAAACGTCTGAGAGTAGTGGTTTTCTCTGATCTAATGGTTTTCTCAACTTTAAATTTAATTGAACTTAATTCTAACCTGATCAACTTAAAGTGACCCCGGATTCGGATTCAGCGGCATAAAAAGCGTCTAAAGGTAGAGGTTTTCTCAAATATATTTTTTAACGATCTGTTTGCTTTTTTCGATCCAACACTTTCCTTTATTTTTACTTTTATTTAACCTTTCTCCTGACCTGTAGGGATCAAATTAATCTCAGATTCGGACTCAGCGACCACGAAAACGTATCAAGGTAGAGGTTTTCTCCGATCTATTGGTTTTCTCGGATCCAATGGTTTTCTTAGACCTTCATCCTGTCCTGCAGGGGTCAAACTGATACCGGATGCGGATTCAGCGACCCCAAAAACGTCTTGGATTAGAGATTTTCTCTGATTCAATGATTTTCTTTATTTAAAACATTCGTTGAACTTGATCTTGAACTGATGAGGTCAAACCGACCCCGGATTCGGATTCAGCGACCTCGAAAATTTGTGGTTATTGTGGTTGAGCTAGGGTTGCAGTATTTTTTTTTTGGCTGTGATAATTGGCGGATACGATATTATTGGAGAAAATGCTCCTAATAAAACACTATAGTTAATACAAATAATGATGTTGTAAGCTATTTAATTTTCAGATAAATAGATTGTCTATAGTGCAGCATTTGATGGCCAAATAAAAATTTAAAGACGCGTTGACCTTCAAACTATAAAGCAGATATGAAAGAATGAACACCTACGCAGACTTTTGTTATCTTCAAAAATTAATGGCAATGTTAAGTAAGATAAATAAAAAGCTCAGAAATGTATATTTTACTACCTATTTTACCCTCCGCTACACGAAAATGTAAGTTAAATGATCAGTATATAAATGAGCAAGCGGATTTTTCTAAAATCATAAGTCTTTCAGTCCTAAATTTTAAACGAGTCAGTTTAACCTGGGTCGAAAGAAAATGAGGTTCTTCTTTTGTGCTCTTGAGGTTATTTGTATACTCTCCTTTAACGAAATTGGTGAGCATCATAATAATTGTTCTTTTCTAATCAACATTTGTATCATTCTCTTATAAATTTTAATTTAAAAGTTCTGATAAAATTTGAAAAGTATCAATGTATCCTGGAAAAGGGTTTACAGGCAGAAATTAATTAAATATTAAATTAAATTAAATAATTAATTAATTTAATGAGACTTTCAGAGACAAATTATTTGTCACAGTGCAAAACGGTCACATAAAATATTGATTTTCTCGGAA
Organism: Druon quercuslanigerum; assembly: GCA_010014905.2. NCBI lineage: Eukaryota > Metazoa > Arthropoda > Insecta > Hymenoptera > Cynipidae > Druon > Druon quercuslanigerum. The sequence goes on from JAAAKG020034256.1 coordinate 14,550, forward strand.
CAGAATCATTTTCTTACTAAAATATTTTCTAGACTTATTCTATATTCTCATATCTCAGGAGTAAGTTTTTATATTTATAAATAACTGAAAATTCGATTTTTAATCGCTATCGAAAGTAGTTTTTAAAAGCGAAACAAATTGAATTCTCATTATTCAGAAACTGAACATCTCGGAAGCAATTTTTTATTCTTTCAACCTTAAAACTAAAGGTTTTTCAGCTCGGGACTGGATTTTTGTTTTATCATTAAATTAAATATATAAATATATACAAAATATATATACAAAAAATTTTTCCCCTGCTCTTAATTTTTAATTTGAAAATTTTGAAAATTGAAAATTTTTTGTTTATTTTTGAACTGAAGAGATACTGTTTGTCAAATAAAAAGAATCATATCTGCAGTTCGGATAAACCACCTGGCACGCTAGACTCTTTTTGAATTAATAAAATATAAAAATCGATCTGCAAATATGACATGTTTCAAATTTTCAAATAATTTTTTTAAATTTTAATAGCATTTTAAACTGCGCGCGAACAACAACAAATTAGATAGGCTGTGCGACACATGCGCAGTTGAGTGAGAAACTCAAACTAATCGTTTCAGTTTCCTCTGTTTGTGTCTGTAATAATTTATTCGTCTATTTCTTTCATCACCGCTAAGACCTGCCATGTTCAAAGTTCTCCTGCACGCTTCTTCCTTTGCTCTTTGGGCAGCCTGAATTTCATCATTACACAATGCATCACCACACATTCTGTCTACATCCGCAGTACCACACACTTTGATCACACATGTTTCAATGATATCCCAGAACTTAGTCCATGTTCCCTCTATATCTTTCTTTTTTATACGCGCCTCACAAGTTGCCTTATATATACTTTCGCTTATCTTATTTTGGAAATATATTCGTAAATGCGGTTTCTGTAGGTTCTCAATTTTTATTCGCGTTTGTTTTGTTTTCTTGGTTATCTTTTTTTCTATCCCGGTCCTAAGTTAATTTTGAAGATCGGAAGGTAATGTTTAGTATGGAATTCAGAACTTTTCATTATTATTGTTATTATTACACCATTATGCCATTTACCTTTCGGGGAAGGCGTGTCTTACTCGGTGAGGTGCTGTTTAAAAGCGATTTTCAAAACCCACGAAATTCGAAAGGCCAAAATTTTGAATTATTTACCCGACATTGGTTAACTTTCTCTCGTAAAACTCATTTTCTACCAAATGAGCAACCTAATTTACCATACTTTATTTTATGTTGAAACTGAAAATTGCACTTTTAATCTCAATTGTCAACCAAGCATGTTGCAATTTTAGGTTTCTGTCTCTTCGAAATTGTAAACTTCCACATTTATTTCTTAGTTCTTTCTGGTCTTAGTTCAGAAGCACTTCTGCTCGCAAGTAACTTTTGCTTTCATCTTTATAGGCTGATTTCGATGTTACGAAATGATTTTTCGCCTTACGTTTCTTAGACTGAGTCACCCATTTCTAACAATGGTCCACCAGTTTTCAAACTCGATTTCTCTCCATGAATGACATTGGATGTCTCACGAACGTCCCAAAGACGTTCTTGGATGTTCATTGTTTTGTGTTCACTGGGTTTTGTTTCCCATAAGCTGAGTTTTATCTATATTTTTCTATATTTTTCTTCTTACAGAAACATCCAATTTTGGAAGAAACTACTTACATGGTCAAAAGTCTTCTAAACAAAAACAGGATAAAGAAAAAGCACCGGACACTTCTTATCATGAAATGTCAGAAGGTGAAAATCTATATGATCATTCGGATCTGATCTCACGAGTTTTGTCTATATTTTTCTATATTTGTCTTTTTACAGATACGTCAGGTTTGCTGGAAAATATCGTCACTGGGCAAAAGTTTTCTAAGCAAAAGCAAGACAGAATGGATATATTTTCCACCCCCAGACTAAATAAGTTTACGAATCCGACGTACAATCCACCTTCAGCAGATCCTCATGCACACAATTTTCCTGGACATCATTCTTATTTTCAAGCACCTCATCAACGGACAATTTCATCAGGTGAATATCTTTAGAAACATTTTGATCTGATATGGTGAGTTGTGTATATTTTTCTTTCCACAGAAGCATTAGATCTGGCTAACAAACTCAAATCAAGGCATGAACATCCTCCTCAAGTGGCGCATCCTCAACAACAACAACAACAAGAATTCCCAAAGCTATTAGTTTTTGATTCGTCTTCTGAACAACAACTCGAACACTTTTATGATAAAAACACGCATAAGCTGGAATCACGTGCAAAAACTCACCGTGAACCTAAACAAAAGTATCGTATTATTCAACGACTCGCTTTTGATGAAGAGACGAATCAGATGGTGCCTGTCCCAGAAAAGATAAAGGACAAAACCCGCAAATCAAAAATAAAACTTTTCGAAGATACCATGTCACAAACAAAAAAACTAAGGGAAGCTGAAGCACTTTATAGGAAATCTTATACAGAACGTAGTCAAATTCTTCGAGCAGGATCTTCCCATGGTCATCAATCAGTGTCACCTGATAAACGGATGACAATTGATAATCATTTCCAAGTGTTTCAGAAAAATTATCCGGAAGGTCCTCCTCTTACTGAAACCCATCTTCAAACTCCTCTTGAAGCTCCATCAGAAAAAACACCTCTTCCTCCGCAAGAAATAGATAGTGCGTTTATGCAAGATGGATCTCGGAAGAAAATAAGACCCCATTTTAATTATGATGCTAATGTTGCTCTAAATCCTCCACCGCATTTTGATCATTTTGGAAGTACAGGATCTCATCTTCCAAACCAGGCCTTCCCTAATCAACAAGAGTTAATGAACAATAATATGAATCACTTTAATAATATAGGCTCACAATATTATGGTCCTTTAAGTCCTGTAGGTTCTTCTTATCCTTTTTCACATTTAGATCATTTTGGAAGTTTAGGATCTCCAGCTTCACAACCTTTTCAATATCAACAAGAGTCAATGTGGAGCGGCTATAATGATCATCACATATTCAATCAAGGTTTTGAACATGATGATTCTCCTGCTCTTTCACCGCTTTGGGATCATTCTGAAAATTCAGGATCTCAACCTACACCAAATGCTTTCCAAAATTATGACCAACAGTACCATAAGAATCCTAATCCTTCACATTCTTCAGATCATGTTGGAAGTTCAGGAAGATCACGACATTAATACTTTAAAAAAAAAAAAATAATGTATGGCGTAGGTGGTTTAGCATCACGCTAAGTGATGTTCTTAACATCCTTTTAAAATTCAAATATGTGTGTCTTTTTTTTTTATTATCTTTTTGTTTTATTGAAATAAATACATTTATCATTAGCAATATTGTATTTATGGTATTTTCGTTTACATCACCTGTGTTTATTATAATATAATAATAGAAAGTGTGCAATGTCTGGCATGCCTTTTATAAACTTTAGATAAAAATAATCTAACGTTGTATTTCGAAAATCAATGTTAACACAACGTTTTCAAAGAACACCTACATTTTTAATAATTATTGGAATTTTCAACTGAAGAAGATGAAGCGTTTCCAAATATTTGGAATTTAAAAATTCATTTAGTTCCAACTTGGAAACAATAACGAATTTCCACCAAAAACGTTGACAGCTTCACCAAAGATATAGATTTCCCTAGAACAAAGAATCTTTATCCAAAAAATTAAATTTTTGACCAAATAAAATTAATAATGATTAATTAATTAAAAGGTTAGTTTTTTTGCTGTGATAATCAAATTTTCAATTAAAAGAATTTGTTAAAAAAAAAAGAAAACTAATTTTCAACAAAATATTTCAGGTTTAGACCAAAGAGATGCCTTTTTTAATAAAAAAATTAATCTTTATTTAAAATAATTAATTTTAAATTACAGAATTCAAACGTCGCCAAATGAAACAGTTAAATTTTCAGTTTTAAATTAATAAATGTGTTTATTTGTTACATAAGGTAATAAATTTTGTTGAAGTTTACACCAGTTTTTTATGTAAAAAGTTGACTTGTCTTTAAAAATTTTTTGGAAAAGTCATATTCTTCATTAAAAAATTCCACTGTGTTGTAAAAAAAACTGGTTAGGGTTTTAGTTTCATCTTTTTTGTTCCAAATTTCTAATATTTGATTGAAAAATCGACTATTTGGTTGAAAATTCAATTTTTTTGTTCACTAGAATAAATAATGTTTCACAAAAAATATTTAATTTTGAACAAAGAAGTTAAATGTTTAACCAAAAGCAAACAAAAATATTTTTACAGAAAATTTTTAATTTTAATTAAAAATGATAATTTGTTCGAGAACAAAACAAATTTTTAACAAAATAGTTGAGTATTAAACCAAATAGGTGCGTTTTTTTACAAAAGGGATGAATCTTAGATAAAATAAATATTTTTCAGTCAAAGCATTTAATTGTTAAAAATGGATTAGTTAAATTTTCATTTGAAAATTTATGAATATGTGTGCTTATTAAATAAAAAATAAATTTTTCAAAGAATATACCAGTTATTTTAAGTAAACAATTAAAAAATTATTAGGCTCATCGCGAGCCACGCGCGCAGCTCGCAATCAAAATTTGAATTTCGATTTTCCCAGAAAATTAAAAAAATTGTTATGATAATATTCTAGGGCTTTCAAAAAGCAATGTTTTTTTTTTGACTTTTTGTCATATTGTGCATTGTTTGGCTGAAAACTTTGATTCTCGATTCATTTTAAAAATTTTGAAAATGCTATAACTCTGAGAATATTCTTTCTATTAGAAAAAGTCATGAGGATAAATTGTTCGTCTTTGCTAATTCTATAAATATCCGTATATAGAATTTTCAAATTCAGAAAAAAGTGGTCTCAAAAATTTTCAA
>JAAAKG020034267.1:0-19406 GCA_010014905.2 Druon quercuslanigerum
TTCCCGATGATAGCTGCAGGGCATGCCATGCACACCCCGAGCATCTAGGACACATACTATCTAGTTGTCTAACTCATATGGGGATGACCTACATCCAAAGTCACAATACGGCCCAAAGAGTGCTTTATTACCATCTCTGTCACTCTTACAGCACTAACCTTAATATCGCTCCCCTAAACGCTCTTAGGGAAATAGAGTCAATTGACGAGAATGAGAAGTGCCGATATCAAGGGATCTGAGCACGCTCTTTGTCCATGGAACCACTCCAAATGAATGGAGCACTACCGGGATGGTAAGCATTCGTTGCAGATATTTTGTTCCTCGCCGAGAGTTCGGAAGACCATATCTGCCGGATGAGCCGTTTATATCTACTTCGAAGAGTATCTTTTCTAGATGTTACATCCTGAATGCGGCTCTGTGGCACGACCAGGTACGTATAAGTTTCTCCAGCGCAAAGGTATCAACGAGCTCAGAGTCTTTAGAGATGCCATTAAGTTTTCCTCGGTTCAAATAAACCTTGGCGCATTTTTCTAACCCAAATTCTATTCCTATTTCCTTGGTGTATCGTTCGACCAACCATATGTATATATATATCAAAATTATTGATTATAATTCCAATGGGTAAAATTATTGTGATAAAATTGAAAAATCTTAAGTTTAAAAATGATAACCTTTTTAACCACAAACAATATAACTCACTAATGAACAAATAGTGAAAAAAAGCACAAAATAGCTTTGAGCTAAATGGACAAAAGAACAAACGTATAAATTCACGTGCTTTAATATTATATCTAAAAACAAATTCTTTTGTCACAGAAATTATATTTTCCTACATATCTTATTGCTCTTCTCTTGGAGCATTTTTTCAGTTACAGCGGGCGAAAATACTACTACTCATTCAATCAGCTTTTTTATTATTTTAGTCACTCTGGGATGCTCATTGTAAGACAGTAGAAATTTAGATCTAATTAATATTTAAATTTGATTTTTACCGTTATCTTCAATACAAAAAGTTTTAAAATATTAAATTAGTATATAAAAAGATTGAATTTGTATGCTTGCATGTTGCATATGTTTTACGTGGATGAAGGTACTTAGAGCATTTGTGGTGAGGCAAGAGTCATTAACGTTTTATGACTTAACTCAAGCATACGAATTTACCCAGGACATTTCCGAAACTAGAGGTGATTTCATGCACATTTCGAGCTCCGAAATTAAGGACTGACCATATATTCTATTCAATGCCAAGAATATACTAAACCGTTTGTCGTAAACTTAAACATTGTCATAGATAATTAAATATGAAAAATTATCATAAATAATTATAATTAGTTACATTATTATTTTATATTAAGGGAAGCAAAATTCGTATTATGGAAAAGTTCCTCACGAGAAAATGGTAAATATGAAAAATACACATTCAGAAATTCTCAACTCACGAGCATGCAAGACTTTATTACAAAATATTTTAATTGAAATGTAAATGCTAAGTCCATATTGAAAACTTTTAGAAAGTTTCCAGTTTCTAGGAAAAATAAGTGTTAATTAAAATTTTGACTGTACCTTAGTAAATAGAAAGGGATCTCGAGCCACGATGAAATAATTTAATTTTGAAAAAGTTTATAGAAATAACGCAGAATGAATATTGAGAAGACGTGGAACGTCCGGTACTGAGCTAATTGCAAACATTAATCTAATGAGAAGGATTTACAAGCGGTGTAAATTTATTTGTAAGGTATTCGCTTAATTACGTAGATTCCAGGCCACCCTTAAGCTCTCTCTGCCTACCCTCTTTGCAAAGAGCAACAGCACGAGAGAACAAAAGGCATTTAGTTCCTCTCCGGTATCTAATAAGAAGAAGCTAAGTAATTAGAAAAGTTCGGAAGATGTTGACTGTACATATATGACTCAAAGTTTAGCAAGAAGGAAAGAAAATAATTGTATACTTATTTTAACTCCATTTTCAGTAAACTGCGCACAGCAAAAATAAGACATATGTATTTAATTTTGTTTGTTTGCTTTCCATGCTCCAGTTTATCTTTTCCTAGATTTGACATATTAGCATGACTTTTTTAATGCAGGTAATAATAGCCAGAGTGACATAGGTATACATAAATATTCGCATCTACGAATCAAATCCAACTACAACAAAGAAAATTTTACACTGAAAATCGACCTTTCTACCTGTATTGAACATTTTGGTAAATTATTGACTAATTTACATGAATTCTGGGAGGAAACGGCTACAGTGTGTTTTCAAATGGTCTGTACGGGAGAAAAGGTAGGGTGGAGTAAGATTACACTCGTTTCTCCCAACTTCAGTAGCCCTTCTCATCACTATATCCTTTCTTTCACCCTGAAATTAAAAAAAGTGACTAGCCTGTTTGTTAAAATGGCAATAATAGAAAAAGTGTAGTTGGAAGTGAAAAATAGCGCAATCCGCATCATCCTATGGATATCAGTAGTCTTTTATTTGTTCTTGCATGATATAGAATATTATTCCTATATCTGAAAAATTCAAATTCCTATTGAAATTTCAACGTAAGGCCCTCTTATGCAGTTACCGTGTTAGATCGCTTCTTCAATCGCTCTTCCTTTAAAATGAAACTACCCCGCGTTACGCCCGCTTGTTCGTGGAAGGTCACATACATGGTATAAAAACCAAATTTTACGAACCAAAAAATTTACTTTATTCAGCCAAATATTTGGTTTAAAATGTAACAACCATATTGTAGGGTAATTTAACCAATATTTTGTTTATTTACCCAAACCTTTTTCTGAGGGTATCCCATGTAAAGTAAGTCAAGTCTGGCTATTTCCGGTTTTTATTCATGTCTAATATTATAAAGACTCCTTCAAACTGCACGGTGCAAAGATGGCCTATTGTTACTAGGATTAAGTAATTCTAAGCGTGCTTACGATGATTATTTTAGTATAAAACGGCCCGTCCATATACATTGTGAACAATTTTTTATCGCATTTTACCCCTTCACCTTCTAAACAAGCGTTGAGTTTTAAAGCCCTCCCTACTCTTCATTGCCTGTCCATGTGGACTTATTTTATATTTGATGAAAACGTGGACAGTCTTCATATTCAAAAGCATGGAAGCGAAAAGGAACGGTGAATTGGCTAAAAATACGGTTTGTTTGAAGAAAATTAGTTTAACGATGCAAATTCAGATGTTAATACAAAACAATTATGCAATATTGCCATACCTTCCCCCCCCCCCACCATTTACAAATACACTAAAAACTGTCTACGTGGAAAGACCCAAAAATATCGTGGCTATCGAATGTCAAGAAATATTGAATATGATGCAGTTTGTGCAACATCATCGGTTGACACAACTTTGAGCTCACGTGAAGAAAACTAGAAATGCAGTTCAAGAGAGAGAAATGCAGACATAGGGATTAAACTTATACATACTTTAATTGATGGCCGGTGGGCAATGGTCATTGTAGCAAATCTCTCTGAATTTGTAGAGGCAGAAAATTCGAATCCAATTCTCAAAAAACTAGGATGATTGTATACTCTGAAGAAAATCCCATATACTAAATTTGGCGTCAAAAGTACACGACCCTTAGCTAGGAATACGCGAAAACTTGGAGTCTCTAAAACTAAACGATACGTATATTGCTGCTTAAAAAAATTTACGATAGCGCTGACCCAAGTGGAAAAATTTTCTGTCTGTCTGATGTAAGATCTGGCCCAGATCTGGCGACGTCTGGACCGTCTAGTCAAAACAGTCTAGCCTAGCCCAGATCTGGGACTGGTCAGCAATCCATAACATTAAAGTTTCTAAGTGTCAATCAGCTGAAGTCTTTTTTAACATTTTCGAAAAAATGTCAGAATGTCCAAAATCCTACAAAGTAATAAATTAACACTATTAAAAATCATTCTTTTTCATATTGTTTAGACAGTCTATTCAGGCCCAGATCTTGGACTGGTCAGCTATCCATAACATGAAAAGTTCTAAGTGTCAAGCAGCCAAAGTTTTTTTAAACATTTTCGAAAAATGCTAGGATGTCAAAAATTATAAAAAATAAGATATTAATACCTTTGAAAATCTGTTTTTTTTTCTTATTTTCTGGGCAGTCTATTATCTGTCCAAAAAATATAGGCACCTCGATTTTTGTACAGATTTTCATGAAAATCTCAGCCGAACAAATTCTAAAAATATGAGACAATATGTGTGCTGCAGGTTATTAGCAATTACTTCCTGGCGAATAAAAGGTGAAAGTACCATAATCATATGATCATTTCCGAATACTCAACTTTGAATGGCTGTAAGTTACTGAAAATAAATTATAAACTTTATTTTTCAAAAAGTAATTTCTTTGAATCTTTCTGTGCACAATGGTAAAATTTATAGCCAAAAATAATCATTTGTTAATAAGTTGTTAACAAAAACGTAGGAAGGTGTCATCTTCGAAACTAAGAAACATACAGAGATGATTCTTGAAGCAAATTACACATTTTTTGCTTCTAACAGTGTTGTAGGTATTTTCAATGAGCAAAAAGTTGCTTAGGGACTGTGTAAACAGCCTGAGTACGAGAAAAGGTCTCATTTTACGAGTAACAGTAGTGCCAGCAAATTGCCCTGCTGAGATTGCAGTTCCCTCGATTATCGTAAAGTCTTTTGTAGTTTTCAAAAATGAAAACAATTTTTAAACATTCAAGTGCATCTTTTTGCTCATTGAAAATACGTACAACACTGTCAGAAGCCAAAAATGTGTAATTTGCTTCAAGAATCATCTGTGTACGGTCCTTAGTTTCAAAGATGACACCTCCCTACTTTTTTGTCAACAACTTATTAACAAATGATTATTTTTAGCTTTAAATTTGACCATTGTGCACAGAAAGGATCAAAGAAACCACTTTTTAAAATAATTTTTATAATTTATTTTCAGTAACTTAAAGCCATTCAAAGTTGAGTGTTCGGAAATGATCATATGATGATGGCACTTTTTTACCTTTTATACGCCAGAATGTAATCGCTAATAACCTGAGAATTTTGAAAGTCTGTATCAATATAACCAAAACCTTTAGCTGCAACACACATGTTGTCTCATATTTTTAGAAGTTTTTTCTGCTGAGATTTTCATGAAAATCTGTACAAAAATCGAGGTGCCTATATTTTTTGAACAGATAGTAGTCTGGCCCAGATATGGAACTGGACAGCAATCAGGTAACTTTTGTTGATCCTTTTAGAAAGACTTTCAGAGTGTCTCAAATTATACAAAAGAAGGAATTAAAGCTATTAAAAATAAATTTTTTCACTTTTTGTCTTGACACTCTAGTCTGGCCCAGATCTGGGACTAGTCCATCATTCATACCATAAAAATTTTAAAGTGTCAAGCATGTGAAATGTCTTTCACTATTTTTGAAAAACTGTCAGGGTGTCTAAATCATACAAAATAAGAAATCAAACATTATTAAAAATCATTTTTTTCTTAAAAATTAAATTTTTTAATCTTATTTAATCGTTGTAAACTAGTCTGCAACACTTAAAAATTAAAAAGTTACAGGAAGAAAAATAAGTCGAAATAGTCGACAAAAAAAATTTGTTTAACAAAATTTAAAAAAAAACTGTTTAAAAAAATTTAGGAACCAAACTTTTGAAAAAAAAATAGTTTTGAAAAAATGTTTGCAAAAAATTTTTTACAAAAAACACTATATACAAAAAATTGTTTGTAAGAAAATTTTGGCACTTATGGTACGAAATCCAAAAAAAATTTATTGATTAAAATTATTTATTTGAACCTGATTTTATTTATATTTTCCTTAACAGTTAATTCATCGACTTATATATGATGCCGTATAATAATAAAAAAAATAATGAGAAAAAGAACTGATAAATGGTTTGTTTTTTTTATAACTTTTTTGAGTTGTAGCTCATGAGAATGGTTTTTTCATTGCCTTTCAATTCTGATGGTATACTGCTAGGCGATAGATTCAGGTATAGATGTAGGTTCAAAACCCTGTAGCGTTGGAACTGTTATTTGATATATAATGTTTAAAAATGTAATTTTTGTATTGATTGTAAACAGAAATAATTAACATTTGTAGACAAAATACTTGCAATCCATTATTATTTATTCTTTCGAATATTTTTTCGTGGTATCTTTAGAGTATAGTAATAGTGCGTTTTAAAATTTACCAAGAAGATTGAAATTTACACTTTTATAATTATACTGGTGTGTAGTACCGTTCCAGTACCATGCCAGTAGCGTAAGCCAGTACTGTGGAGCGTTACAAACTAGTACTATAGGACACCGGCAATCTGTACTGGGCCAGCACAGCCAGTACTGGTGTACTTTCACCTCGGACCAGCGGCTGAATAGCGGTTGGCTAGACTGTCTAACCATAAACTTTGCAAAAGTGTTACAGATCTGGACAGCTCCAGATTAGACTGTCTGATCCGCGCTAGATTAGAATGTAGGTGGTCTAGTCTGCGTCTGGCCAACGCCAGAAGATTTTTCTACTAGAGGACGTAAAACTTACCGAAAAACAAGGTTTTGGAGGCACTTTTTTTAAAACTCGACTTTGCGAGATTTCCCAAAATAAGATGGACGTCCTAAAAAATCTGAAAAATTCATAGACCCACCTTGAGGTTTCTAGAATGCTACGCAGTTTTTCAAATTTCATAATATGAAATTGTTTGCTAATTACAAACCGTTTTCCTGAAACATAATATCTTGGAAAGAAATAATGTTAGGAAAAAGTTTATAGTTTTATAACTTAATTGAAGTACACTTTAAGAACATGAAATTAGATCAACATTTCGCAAATTAATCTTGCACGAATATTTTAGGATCTAATGTGAGTATCCACCATATAAAAATTAAAATTTAAGAAATTTAAATGAGATTCAAATCAAATTTAAAATCCTATTTAACGTCCAATATCAAGTTAATTTGAAGAAGTCCTGAAAATAAAACTAAGAACCCAACGACCTATCTGGACAAAAAACCATAAAATGTTCCTATTTCAATTTGAAAAAAATACAACCAAAAAACTTTTGTCTCCTAAAAAAGAAAAAAAAGGTATCTTTTCTTCTGGAGAAAAATAAAAAAAGAGGAAAGAAAAAGGAAAAGGCAACTAACCAAATCTTCTTCCTGCCCTTTTTTATTTCTTTCGTCTTTTTTGTATTTTTTTTCCTATTATTATCAAATGCTTGTGTTATTGTGATTTAATAATAATTAGAAAAAAAGAAAGAAAATCGTATCCTTTAATTCAAAAGACTTTGCGCTTTCACGTGTACCTAACTAGTATTTTCTGCCATTTTTTTTAACGAGTTATGAGCGATCAAAGTGAGGGTTCGCGTACTTTGAACGCCGACTTTAATTGATTGAATATTCTTATTAGCGCTTTCTACTGTCAAGAAAAGTCAGGGTTTGAAACACAAATTTAAGTACTTTTAAAATTAAATTCATAAATGCATTTTGCTCTATGCAGGTTCAAGTAAAGATTAAATCCGATTCGCTCTCGAAACATTCTGAAAGAGGTAAATATAATTTGCAAACCTATTTCTTAAATCTGGTAACAGAAGCAGAGTATTTTATTCCAAAAATGGAAGCATACGGTGTTCATTATACCATCATTCAACAAATTCTACTATGGATTAGAGAAGTTTTGGCGTCTGTTGATTTTTCTGATTGTAACACCCTTAATGATGAAATCAGTAATTCAAAGAAGGGCTTAAAGAGCTGAATTCTCAGAGCAATTCTTCGAGTGGAAATAACAAATAAGTAGTTAAGGTTTCTATTCTGCAAAGAGCGTCTAGTTTTTTTAATTGTCAACATGTATACGTTACTTTAAACAATCTGATTGTTAAAGTAGTCTTTGTCGTGCAGAGGGTGACTGTAGTTACATCAATGGCAATTTAAGTAGATCCCTCGGCTGACTTGAGATCATTCGTTGTTCGTTTATGGTTCTAGACTTAAAAGATTTTCAGTAAAACTGAGAATTATCAAAGTCCCTTTTTCACTGAGCAGGTTTCTTAGTTCTATATTTTTTCATCAACTGCAAAAAGAGACACTTTCGAAAGAATCTGACAATTCAGAGAGCGCCAGTAAGTACCACAAAGGTATTTAAGGCTGCACTGACTCCAGAATCGGTTCCTACGGACCTAAGCTGTATTAAAAAATCTATGCTCTATTTCTACATCTGCGCTAGAAAGAGGCGCCTCATTATAATACGCGATTTTCGACTAGGTATGGATAAAATAACATTATCGAACATAAAAACAAATGCTTAACCAACTGATGACTTGGTCTCCATAGCTACAAGAGAACACGTCAGTATCAACGCCCGCCACAACGCAATGTCCCACTGTGGGCTATTTTGCAAAATTTACTTTCAAAACCTGATATCTCTCCAACCAATTCATCATAATAGATGCTCCGTGGACGAGGAAAAAGCTCATTATATGTATAATTCAGGAAAATGATAGAGAACAGTTTTCCCAAATTCCCCGACCGGAAAAATTCAAATATGCTAGGACAAATAGCGTAGCATATTTCCTCTCCGAGAAAAATCCAGTTAACAATGAGAAATCCATTATCGAGAGACGCAAATCGAAAACATGAGGGTAACTTGACAATCTGACAATCTGACGTCCAAATTTCAAATTTAAAAACAGCGGATTCATAACGGCTGAACAAAAACTGGAAAAATGTGGGCAACTTTACAAAATTGTCCATATTTACATTTTCCAGCTCGCTTAATCAAAATTTGAAGTCACGATTTCAAAATAAAAAATGGCTGATCCGAAATGGCGGAACAACAATTGAAAAAATGCCCCACCCAGCATGAGATATCGGCGGGATATCCCATTTACCTCTCAGGATATCGTGGGCATATCCCAGTAATAACTGACACTTTAAACAAAAGTCCATAATTTCTCAAATATTCGTACAAAATTGTAATCAATTGTCATTAATATTATACAAAAGAATGCGGTACATATTAGTTTGATTGTTTTTTATTACAAAAACTGACTTAGCCGTTCAAAAGTCCGACCTCTAAACTGCGCAATTTAGATTTTACAGATACAATAACAGCTATCATTAACAGGATATCATTTTCTTGTGAGGGGCGGTAAACTTTAAGAAATTAGTCATTCTTACGGGTTTAAGGTCATTCAATCTAAATATGACGTCCCAATTGAAACTTTTTAAGCCGTAGGATGATAAACAAATTCAACTTCATCCTGAAATTTTTTTAGCAAATTTTTCTTTCTAGATAAAATAATGACAACTATTAGTTGTAGAAATATTACATTAAATAGCAAACGAAGGCACGAGGGTGAACTTAACTTTACAAAGTACGTACCTAATAAGAACGTACGTAATAAGAACTCAGCAGAAACTTTCCCCGAGGTATCAAGCGTCTACGTCCATTGTCTTAACCCTTGCTTTCTACACCTCTGTACAATAACATACTTGCTGCACCGGGGTAAGTTTTTACCCCATCGACAAAAACTGTTATAAAAAATTAACTACTGAATATTTTGACTTGAAAAATTTGTTTAGAACATATTGAAAGCTTGCTTTAAATAATAGTGTACTTTATATAGCCAAAAGTTAATTTAAATATACAAAACAATGGTAAATTAAAAAAAATTACAAAAAATGAGCTTAAATTTTAACTGAGTCTTCATTTAGTATGTTAGTATGAGGAAAAAAATAGTATTTAATTTTCTACCGACAAAAGTATACTTATTCTGAGAAATGAAGGGAGAAATTTTGTGAAAAAATGAACTACCTATTTTTAGCAAAATAACTATTTTTCTTTATTATTTAAACAGTATTTAAAGTACAATTTTATTTAAAATTAGTAAAGAGAAATGTAATATCAAAAAGTCTTAGCATTTAAGAATATTTAGACTCTTTTTTATGAACCTGTAGAATCGAAGCACATAACAATAGTGTGGTCACTACATGCTAAGCGTAAAAACGATGAACATCATCTCTTCGTATTTCTGTCATCTTTTCTTTCACATAAAGATTATCGTTGAGAAGATGGCAGATTGACGGATCTGATTTCACGAAGTGAATACTAATCTTATACTCCAGTCTCAAGTTGATGGACATAGAACAAAAAAATTTACTTTTAAATATTTATTTCAAACGTACTTACTGCAAGGGGTTTTTCATACCCTACGCAATTTTAGACGTCTATAAAAAATATACTAATCGACCCCAGCGTGATGCGATTTAGCCTAAAGTGTAGTTATACTGTCCATCTATTAAAGAATATTGCTATAGACCCACTTTTATTGAATTTAGATACTTAAATATAAGGAAATATGGGCCTAAGGTAGCTTTTCCCCCCGGTGGCAAGAAAGGGTTACCATCAAAACGGCTAACAGGGCTTTAAACCATTTCTTTAAAACGTAGAATTGCGGATTAAGATAATCTTGAAAAATGTGAAACTACTTGAGGAGCACCCCAGATCAAGTTGTTTAGTGATTTCACAGTAGCATCAACCTTATATACTAATGACGAACTCGCATCTTCTGCTGTTGCCGCTAACCATAAACCTGTGACGAATATCATTATTGAAACACCAGAGCATCGAATAAACAATGAAGTAAAATTAAAGTTATTATTTAAAAGGAAAGTGCCAACAAATTTACCATTAAAACTGGATTAGAATGCATAATTAGAAAAACTCATGACAGCCAAATATATGAATATTTATTTAAACTAATTTGCGACGATGTCTATGTAATTTACAGACATGCAATTTTCAGAATCTTCTTTACAAAATTTTGTTACTGGCACAATAAGATGACCTGGCAATTTTAAAGAAGTAACACAATATCTGCTCGATTATTTTTCTTCAAGCTCGCCTCAAGAGCGGAAAATACATGTACGTTCAGCATAACGTGGACGAGCAGCTCAACTACATAATGGGATAAATCAAGAAGCAGCCTTCTTTGGTGGTGTTCGTATCAGTCTGAAAAAGTTTTCTAAAAAAGTTCTGGGACATGGAAAGTTAAAAGTTGTGTTTGCTTATGAGTACAGCATGTCTCGTAGAAACATAATCAGTACGTTTTTTGATAAAACTGCCTTACTAACTGGGAGCAAGACAACGCAGGCAAAGATTATCTTCAACGTTGTACTCATCGTCGAGGGAATACTGAAGGTCGACGTTCCCAGTCCCGACAATTATAATGCATTTAAATTATTGTTCTAGAGTCTAAGTTTACTCTTGTAATACGCGTACTTATGTGGAACTATTTTTTAACTCACGGGCGGTTCATTCGTTCCGTTAGATAAGCTTGAAAGTCGTAGGGGTCGAACTTATCACGAAATCGGACGTGGGTTTGACGAAGATATCATGGATCATCATTTGGGGGGTTCCAAGAGAGCCTAAAGGGAGAGTTTAGATACGCAGCACCTTATATTGGATTTCATTGGTTTGCGTTGGCGCGATATTCAAATCACAATTTTCATTTTAAAAGTACTATAAGACAGGGTAGGGTCAATATCTCAGTATCAATATCAATATCTCATATATCTCAAACACATATACTTCAAAATTTCTATTAAAACAATAAATAATAAAGAATAACATAGTTAAAAATGTTCGCACTCTTTGAAAAAATTAAGGTTATGGTACAACAGACGACCATGGCCGTAAAATTGTAACTGAGGGTATTTATGGTGTATGGGGTAGTTTAGGGTATTTTAATATCGACTTCTTACATACCCCATACACATTCACGGACTGCGCCTGAGGACCCTCTCGGAGTTTTAGATAAGAGTCTATGCAACCTATTTGCTCTTAGGATTGATAGGTGTGACCAAAAATAGTGTGTGGCATTCGACCCCTAAGAGGCACTTTGCTTTGTGTAAATTGCAGTGGTCGTCTCGTCAAAACTAGGCCTCGACTTCGACTCGTACTGCAACTTTCACAATCAGCAGAAAATGTGCCACTTAGGATCCTTGTATCAATATAGTACAGTTTGCAACCAATAGTCCATAAGCCATAAAAATTTGAAATGATCACGTAGTTCTCAATTCTATCATATCTTTTCTAATTGATTACAACCTGTTCGAAGCCAGCATCCCCACAGAGTCCGTCACCACTTATAGATACTTCCTTGAATTTTATATCAGCAGTTAACAGACTGATATATATGCGCATAATGCTTATTCAGCGATATGAGCTGAGCTGGATTTTACACATAAACCCCGTTCAAGCACAATTGCTTGTCGTATTTTATGCCAGAATACGAGTGGTTATTTACGGTTATTTACGGTTAGCATGATTTCAGCGCCATGGTAAGACCAAGCTTATGATGTCATCAGGATAGAATCTTTGATATTCGGAAAGTTCTGCACATCTATTAGTATTATTATAGGATGTGCTTTCATTAAGTGGAACAGAATCATAGTCAATTTATAATTTACCATGATATACGAGTATGTTATATGGGGAGGATGTAATCAATGCTTTCAGCTATTTCAGTTGCGGCAATTCGTGGATGCATCTGTTGCCTGACCTGGTAGCGTTGGCTGCAGTATGTGTGAGCGTTTTATTGGTTGTTTTGAAATTGCGGATGACGCCGTAAAAGAGGGTTTGCACTGGCCGTTAAACTGAAAATGGCACTCATGTCACAAAATCGAATGATAGTGCAGACCTGTCACCACACTAAACATATCTGGGTTATATTGATGATAAAACTAGATATGCATTTGACTTCAACGAATGACAGCTTGACTGATAAGGCTATAATGAAGAAACTTAATTTCGAGAAATTGACACAATTATTATTGTTTATATACAGTAATATGAACAATACTATTTATTTTAACTTTGAAGTAAGGATAACCCACATTTGTTAATGTCCGAAAGCTCAAGCATGCCTAAAAACCAGAAAAACTGAATTTTTCATCAGCAGCAGACTGATTAAGTTAGTTAAAAAAGTAATATTTTTATTAATCTGCCTTCAGCCGCTAATATATATGGGCTTAGCCATTAAAAATAAAAATGGGAAAATGATAACTTTAACTGTTCCACGAAACCACGCAAGGTTCGATAAATAGTCCAAGTATAAAATGATTACATTCAGGAAGGTCTATAAAATCGCACTTTAACCTTAAAATTTGAATTTTTAAATTCTTATTATTTATTATTATGGAAGGTATTAGATTCATATGATTTTGGACCTACACTGTTTCCGTCAATTCTTGACGTTGAATACGTACTTTTCATAAGAAATATATACGTTTTTGTAAAATCTATTTAGAATCGTTAATATGAGGTTACGAGACTGATTTTTCACATTCTTCTTCACAATCAGCCACAGAATCATTAAAATCCAAAAAAATCCGGATAAATGAAAAATTGGATTTTGCGACTTTTTTAAAGAGTTTTTCTCTTCGATTAGTGTTAAAATTCTGCACTTTTTGTTCAAATTTCATTTAGACCCAGGTGAAAAAGTTATATATAGTTTATATATTCTCTTTGAATGTTGTCAAAAAGATACAAAAAAAAAAATTGACAATGGTTGTTTATTCAAAAAGGTCTATAAACTTGTTATGAATCATTTTTTCATTCAACGCAAAGTTATTATTTTATTGATCAAAAATAAAAGGAAAACTGAAAGAATTAATTTTTGGAAAAACTGCAAAAATTACACTAAAACGTTTAACAATAAAATCTAAAGATTTACTTTTGGCCTTTTTTTGATAGAACGCTCAATTTTTAAGTTATAAAAAAACAGTGAAAAAACATCTTTTTTAATATGAATTCATATTATAAATTGTAATAATATGCATTTTAATACCTACATGCTAAAATTTACAATCTGTCGGGTTAGCAGTCTAAACTCTCTAATCTGTGAGCTGCCGTTTATACTCTTCAATCTTGTAATTACAGTCTAACCCACGAATATAAATTTTGATCAAACATGGGTTATTACAGCCTTAAAGTAGCATGGAATTATATACCGGTTTCAAAAATATTGTAAGAGTAAGTAAAATAAATAAAAAGAAAGAAGAGAATTTTATAGTATAACGACGCTAGAGAAATAGATTATTATAGCTATGCTAAAAATTGCATTACAGATTGCCTCTATTAAATAAGTAATATATGTCAAAATAATAATAAATGAACTTTTTAATAAAAACAAAACGTATTCAAAATAAATATTAAGGAGCTATAAAAATACTAGAGTAATAGTTTAATTTTTTTTTAATTCTAGAAAGATATGAAAAAATGGTCCAAAGACGTGAGATCAACACATATATAATTAAATTTAGATGCCACAAAATATGGTACAAATTTTTAATTCTTTCCATAGAATTTTCTTTAAATATTTATTGCGTACAGTTTTATGTATGTAACAGCGAAAATGTACTTTGCAATAAATATTTTTAGAAAATTCTATGGAAAGGACTGATATTTTATTTTTTTATTGGGAATATATTTCTGTATTGTGGATATATCTATTTAAGTTTCATATGATTTTCGCGATTTTATTGTTTGAAAAAATATAATTTCGATTAATGATGGTGACTTTGTATCTTTTTGTGCTTCTAATTTTTGTAATTAAATATCAACAATAAGTCCCAAAAATGGGAATTGTTATTTATGAGTTTACAATAATACATACGAACATTTCAATATAGCACTCTATTAAAATATAAATACCCTATAATAAATAAACAAAATATACTTTAAAAAGTGCGCGACTGGTACAGTGAACCATTGCATTATCGGGTACAGTGAGCTAACAGCGCGGCCACACAGCAAAGTGAAATAAGTCCCAGCGAATGATTGTATGTTGCTAATTCTTATAAGAAATTGCAAATGTCATGGTAAATCTTTATAATTCGGGTAACTTATGGTGATTAAGAATTATAGAACCTCGAAAAATACATAATATCGTCAGGCATTAATGTAAATCACTCAACTTTTATGTTCAAATTTTTTCAGGTTTTTTTCTGGATATCCTGATCGTAAAATCTTTAAATATATGTCAATTAATAACTTTAATGTTTAACGTGGAAATGTCACTACAACCTGCACTGATTGAAATATGTTACATAGCAATTTCTCTTATGGTTCACTGTACACTGCCTAGTCGGGTATAGTGGACCAATTTACTCAATTTTTGGAAAAATGTAGAAAAGTGCCTGAATGTAATTTTTCTAAAACAAACAAATTATTTTCATATCGGGCCGTTTCCTAAATGTATTAATCTCATGTATTTTAGATTTGTATTGTGACAGTAAGTGAACATATTTATTTGTTTGACGTCTGAAAAACATTAATCGGAACAATGCAGTAATTTTGGTTATTATTCACGTAATAATTTTGTATATTATACATTTTTATATTTTAAATTTGCAAAATATGTTATAATATTTGAATTTAAATAATATTTTAAACCAGGCCTGTCCAGAGCGGGGAGTTCGACTCAAACACCACATGTTTGAAGTCAGAGAATTGTCATAACGGCACAAAACGCGATTTGAGATCGCTGCTGGAAAGGCTTCGTGGTTGTTCTTGGCGCGTGCCATGTGACGTGCATGGCAGAATTCAGTACCACAAATAAGTTTTGAAGTAGGTGCTTTAGGGCGACTAATTTGAAATGCAATATTTTTATTTTAATGCTGTAAAATGCAATTCGAACGATGGAGAAATTTTTACTGATATTATGAGCATGAAAAATTTATATTTTTACGACAGGAATATGATTTTATCAATATTGATACAGTTTCCAAATATGAATAGTTAGTGTATCATTACATTTTAGTTTAAAATAATAAGTAAAGAAAATTCTTAATCTCCATAACTTTAAATAGTCGTGTTGCAGGATCCTGATTTCAAATAATTTATACATTGAATGTGAGTTTATTGCAATACAGTAATATAGTGTAGAGAATGTGATTGCCTCTTTTATTCCGTATTATATGTTTCACGTTAATTACGTTTTTTGCGCTTAGATTAGAGCTTTTTAAATTTATCTAGAGATTGAATTTAAAATAAGTAGATTTTATATCTTTAATTAATGGTAATAAGATGGAAAATATTATTAGCAAATCTAATTAGCGTGTTTCAAATTGTAACCAACTCTTACCCAAAATTTTATGTGCGAAATTCCTTGTAATGATTATATAAAAAAAATTATATTCCGATAAACTTCTTTTACAAATGATATTTGATTTAAGGTTTAATATTTTAAGAATTTTTCAGAATAAACCTATTTTCCATGAAACTATTGACTTTGAAGACTTATTTCTATATAATATAATATTAATAATTTAAATTCCAAACTACTTAATTTCATTTTATATTCAATCACCCTAAGACACATTCCGAGATACTACGTATCTACAGCACTAGATACCTCCCTTCCACTTCAGAAACTGACCACCTTCGAAGCTAAGTAGAGAAACTGCTGGAAGAACTCAAACATGTGATGATTGAGTCGAACTCCACTCTCTGGAAAAGTCTGTTTTAAATGATTAATCATTTTCATAATATAAAGTATAAAAAAAATTATTTTTTTGAAGAAGATAATATTCATATTCAATTTTCACAATATTGTTTTAATTAACTAGATATAAAAATCAATTAAATTTGCAAAAATGCTTCAACACATATTTATAATTTTTAGAGGTCTTGAAATTTTTAAATGTCTCTCTTGAAAGCCTGTAAAAATCGAGACTGCAACTCTGAGATTGGAGAGCGTATACTTTATTATAGCTCCCAGATCGAGAGTTTAGACTGCTATCCGCTGATTGGAGAGTCTAGCATGGAGGTACTGTTTTATTGAAATTATACATTTTTTAGGGTAGCTGCAAATGATGATTAATGTCGAATAAAAAAGACGTATTAAGGTAATCATACAAAATAAAACTTGTGCTTTATTTTGCAATATCTACGTAAGTTGTTCTGAAGCAAGGTACAGAAAGTATTATAATATACATTTCATGCATAATAGAGTTGAACATAACATACACGGAAAAAAATCGTTTACATTTTAAGTGACTATTCTATGACTCCTGGATAGAAAGAAAACTCTCGTAAGATTTCAACTAATCTGATTTAAAAGTAGTAGAAGAGATTTATGACATTTTCTAATGTATTTGATAGTCTTAGAAGAAATAGTATCACGGAAAAGTTTAGCAAAAAAAAGTTGTCACTTTGTCGTTAAATAACAAATATCTGTTTTAAAAAAATATCAGCAGTTTCTCGTTATATCTGAAAAGCTTACGGTCGTTTCTGAAGAAAACAACATTAAAATCCGTTAAAAATTTCACTCATATTTTATATTTTATATTTTTATTTGACTTATATTTTAAAAGAATGTTACAGTTTAACGGCTTTTAATGACCAATTTATCAACTGAAAAGTGCTAAAAGCTTCTATTTTATACGCGTAAATTATTGAGCGTTTGAATTAAAAAAAGGTTGAGCTTTAATTTTAAAAGTTTAAAATTCAAAAGTATTCCACTTTGAGTGTTTTAATTTGAAGTTCAGTTTTTATAACTTAAAGTTACAAAATTTGTGTCTTCTAGAGTTTGTATCTATGAATTTCAGTGACCATGACTCATTTATTCTTAATTTTTCAATTTTATTTTCAGTCAACAAGTTGTTCTTTTACAACTTAGGCCGTTGAATCGATTGCTATATACTTGAAAAAAATTCAACTGTAAGGTTCCTTATTGTTTAATAAGAACTATTAATTATTGTCTGTTGATATATCTTAATTTAAAATTAGCATACTGCAATATTCTAAATATGTGTCATACTAGGTTGAAAAAGGTTAGCTTCTTGTTAACGGGACCTTTAAATTTCTGTAGATTCGTGCAGTTGTCAATTCCTGTAAAAAATAAATTTGCAACAAAATACAACAATACACAAAAAATACCCAAAAATTACAAGGTTTGTCCCAATAATAAAGAAAAGTAGTACTCTCTTATAATTTTAATTGTAATTTATTGTATTTATCGGTGAATTCCTTTAAAAATAGTTTTATTTTTGGTGAATTTTTGTAAAAAAATTGTATGCATTTTTTCCGCATAATTGCACTTCTATGGACAAAATTCTGTCTACAAACTAATTTTTAATGGATATTAATGTCTTTTTTTTGTATTGACTGTGAGGCTTTCAGATATAACGTGTCAGTGAACAAAAATTTTTCCACTAAATAATTGTTCTTATCCATTAGTGAAGGATCATAGCAAAAAGTCATTAAAATACATTTTTAGTTGAGTTTGGTAAGAAAATAGAGCCTGTGTTTAAAAAAATGGTCAAGATGCGTAATTATTTATAAAAATAACGTGTGAATACGTTGTGCACCCTTGGAATAGGCAGCCCTGTCAGTGGGTTTCATAGTTTATAGAAGTCGTAGTATACTAGGCAATAAAATTTACAAACGAAAACTTTGGTAATTTTTACCCAGACAAATGTTAAAGCCACGAATTGGTAATATAATTTTTATTAGGAGCAAAAATTTATTTTTAAAAATTGGACGTGTGGACAGGTCGTTATCTGTTATAAATTTATTTAAAATGGTAGGAAGCGATAGGAATAAAATGTTCTGCAAAAATTAAATTTGTCAAACAAACAATTTAAAATTGCCTACATTATTTTTAGTACGCATTTATACTTCAGTTCATTAATTATCGTTAACGGCATCCATTGGGAAATTTTTTAAGGACTTGATTTATTCCGCACTCAAGCCAGATTTAAATTCTTTCTCTTTTCCATTCAAAACTATCTTTTCGTTAATTC
Organism: Druon quercuslanigerum; assembly: GCA_010014905.2. Taxonomy (NCBI): domain Eukaryota; kingdom Metazoa; phylum Arthropoda; class Insecta; order Hymenoptera; family Cynipidae; genus Druon; species Druon quercuslanigerum. Next base: position 18,765 of record JAAAKG020034267.1, read on the forward strand.
TTTATTGAATAGAGTGAAAACAAGATTTTTTTAGTGAGAAAGAAAAATAATTTAAGTATTTTGTGAGAAGAGATAATATACTGAGTTTATACTGAAAACTAATGAAACGTCGCGAATAGAGATTAAATTTTTGTAATAGTAATTGAACTCTTGCCTAGAAAAAAAGCGTCAATTAATTTTCAGAAGTCAGCTAATTTTGACAATAAAAAAAAACCCTATGTTCCCTAAAGTGGAAATTGCGGCAATTAAAAGAATAAGAATAATCATTCAAAAAGTTTGTGTCATGTTAGATTTAATTTAAAGTTTTAACGAAGTAATATATTAAAAGATAAAATGAAGGTAAAAGCTGATTAATACTTCCAACATCACGGCCGATGGTATCGCAGATTCGGTTACAAAGTAATTACAGCAGTTCGTTAGTGAGTAAATCTATTTGACTTTCTAGCCATTTTTGGTCTATATTTTTTTGTCTCTGATTTGCTAGACAAATTAATACAAATTGAATTGTTCTATGTTATTCATGATAAAGAACGAAGAAATTGTCCACTTAAAAGCAGCCTTTATTTAATAATTATAATTATATATATAAATGATAATTATAATTCACATTATCCTATACATAAATTTATTTGGGGCATTCTC
>JAAAKG020034278.1:0-19406 GCA_010014905.2 Druon quercuslanigerum
TCCAGCGTTGAATATTATTACTTAAATTTTTATGAAAATTAAACTTATATCCATCAATAATTAGAAGTTTCTTACCCCTTTCACTTGGCATTGATTCCATCTTCAGCGCAAAACGAACACGAAGAACTAACACAAAACTGACGCAAAGACACTAAAAGTCACCAATTCTTAGCTCTAAGAAGCATGAGTGCGTACTGCCAAAATGTTGATGTCATTCCGTTAAGAAAGTCGTAGGTTGAGATATAAGTCCAAAGAAGATAGTGATAGGTCCCCCGTAACCCCCGCCCTTTACCAACAAAGGCTCTGGTAAGTAGAGGGGATGGGACGCTCTTGCCGGAGCTCATTAGGGGATTCGGAGACCCGGGAACGAATCAGAGGGTGTTTCTGACCGCGGGAACGAATTCGTGGGCAGCCGAGCATTTCGTACGTTCCGAGGAAATTGCAGGATTCGGAGAGAATAGACTGGACTCAATGCTTATAAGAAGATTAACTTCTTTAATTTATGAGAACTATTATTATTATACTAATTATTGTTATTATATCGATATAGTATATTAGTAGAATTATATCTTTTATTCATAAGAACTATTTGCATTTGTTTGAAAACTGCATTTCACACAAAACAAACTTTTGGAAGAAAATTATTTTCTTTTCATAAAATATTATAAAAACCTTACTATTTTTATATTTTAGACAGCTTTTGTGTGATTTTTGAAATAAAAGAAATTGCAGTTGAAATGCTCTGAAAAATCATAAGTAGGAAACATACTCAAATGTTACACTAATTGTTCTTTCTCACTAACAAATTAAAAATTACATTGTATAGCGATTTTACTGAGCATAATAAATTTCTTACTCAGGGTAACAGTTATTAGAGGCCGTCTCTTCTTTGTCTGAAATTATAATAATTATAAATATTATCATATTTTTCTGCTCAAAACATACTGAAAGGATATGTTATCCAATGACACTCTAACCCGTAATCTCAAATTGCTTGTATTCAGGAAAATTGCAGTATATATTCCTTTTTAATTCGTTACGTAAGAAGGTTGACTTATTTATTATTTCGGTATGTTTTATAACGATTATTTTTTAAGAGCATATTTGAATTGATATTTTTCTTATTTTAAAAAAATCGCGCACTCTGTCGCCTATCCGCAATAAAGCGGGTTGAATGAATGGAGATCCTACGTGAATCAAAGGAGAATCTCATCAGGTTCTCTTTTAGTGCTCTAAACATGCAGAACTGGAAATTTCTGCATGTTTAGAGAACTTAAAGAGAACTCGCATTACATTAAAATGAATTCTCTCTTGATTCGCCTAAAGTCTCTAAGGTAAGAGAATTTAGAGACTAAATGAGAACTTTAATTTCAACTTGGGTATTTTTTAACCGGATTCCACATTAGAAAGCACCATCCGTTCGTCGGTAAACGCGATATCTCTAAAAAAAATTAGCGGATCAAATCGGGCTTTGGTACACTTTTTTAGGTCCTAAAAGTAAGAACGAGTTTGTTAACATACATCCTTTGACCCATAGTTATTATCTCATCCATCCAAAATGTAATTCAGAAATAGAGTAAGGAAACACGGTCGAACTGAAACAGATATTCGTAAAAAAATTTCAGGCTAGCTGGAACTATGAATCACACATTTTTAAAAAATTAATTTTTTTTAAAATAAGCTTAAAAAGTTTAAAAACCTCCTCTGGAAATCGAAATACAGAACTTCTGATTGCCAGTCGGGTACTTTTCCCTTAAGTTACTAGAAAGATCGAATCTAGCCTGTAAAACGGTAAGCAATTCTATTATTCTCTGATGATAAGACAAATTCCTTGAAAATTGTTGACTTGTAACACCTGACAAAATAATGCGTATATTTATGGAAAAGGATTCTTCTTTCGACCTCTCTAGTAGCTTAAGGGGAAAGCCCCCGAACGGAAATAGGAAGTTCGGTGATTCGATTCCCAGAAAAGTTGCAAATATTATTTAAAAAGGCTATAGCTGCATGTATTTTTTTCCTAAGCTGAAAGATAGCAAAACTCTTAATTTATTTACGGAAATGATTTTAATGATTAATCATTATTGTTAATTTTCAAAGTATCATAGAAAAGAGTTATTGGAAATACATTCTTTGTTCCTTCCGTAAACAAGTTTAAGCGATTCTTTGAAAACTGGCTAAAATCTTGATTTGCTTATGACAATTGTTTAAATAATTAATAAATCTTGGCAAAATGCAAAACATAATAGCGAAAAGTCATTGGAAAGATATTATTAGTTCGTTCTGTAAAAAATTGACCCTATTCGTTGAAAAATAGCCAACGTCTGAAGTTCTTTATCAAAGATATTAAAACTTGTAAAAAATTCTGTCGATCTCTTGATTAATATGCAAACTCTGAATATGTTTATAATATTATTAGTAATTATTTTAAATTTGCAAAGTAACCTAGAAAGACTGATTGGAAATTAATTCTTTTTTTCTTCCGGAAGAAAATAAAGCCTCTTCTTTGAACAATATCCAAACTCTGAATTTGTTCATGAATATTGTTTAAATAATTAATATTAATTAAAAAATTTGTTCTATAAATTTAAAGGCGTGGTATTTTTTCATATTATTTTACTAACTAATGGAGATATTTTTATAATTCCATTTCTGTAATCCATTCTCTGAGCCATCCTTACTTATTAGCCGATGGCGCACGCAATCGATCGCAGGATCCAATGACTTGGTGGATCTTCTCTTAGCTCTACCAGGCTATCCACGTTTGAGTCAGAGGCGTATCAATATAAATGCTCGTCCGTAGTTCTATGATTTTATTTTAATTATGAAAATAGGACGGACCGTCTTAATTTGTTGAATGCATATTCTGTAAATAATATGTTAAATAAACATCTAAAAATTTGCATTTCCTGTGAGAGTATTTCTCTTATATTTCTTCTTATCAAGTTAAAAAAATAAAACAATCCCAATAAATGATGGCTTAATTTTATGACGAAAAGATTATATACAACTACCTTTTAGAATGTTTCAAGAAGTAAAACAATTGAGAGAAAAATGAATTTGTGTTTAGAAAAATGTTAATAAATAGTAAATTACAGTTCATTTTTCGAGCAAGGAATAAAAACTGTTAAATACAATATTTCTGATTATTTAGCATTTTATTCATAAAATAACAACCTTTTCATGGAAAGTAATACCATCTACAGTAATTTTACGTTTATTAAAAGTATAATTAAACATTTCTTTTTGAAACCTGTTCTTTACGTGCCCCTACTATTTTAATTTTAACTTAAAGTTCTAATGCCTTTGAATATAAATTTTTTATAGCTGTTATTTGTGCTTAAGATTAAATCACAGAGGCTCTAAGCAACATTGAAATCTTTTCGGGAAATTTGAAAGATTGAGGTGGTCATCGAAAAGAGAGACCATTCACTAGTTTCGAGTTTCATTTGCGAAATTCATAAATGGATTATAATGAAACTGATCGATTTCTCGATCGAAAGTCCTGACCTGACCACGGTCTGGGCGTGTGTTTAATCCACGATCTGGCCCCGATCGGGATTCCCGATCTGGCCCAGTCTGGCGCTGAGGGGGACCAGATCGCTGCACGGGTAGTAGCTGGTAGCAGAAAATTAGCAGAAAATAAAATTAATGTTTCTTTATTTTTAAATCCAGACATTAGTAATTGTGAATAATTTGTTCCGTGTGCATAGATGAATTGTTGTATTTAATTTGTTTACCAAATAATCTAAAGAGGCAGAAAATTTTCAGGGAAAGAGATAAATAAAACCTCCATCTATTTGATGTTAAAATACCTTATTAGTAGGCATTATTTTCATGATTCCATTCTAATAATACACATATCCAAGTTTTGGAGAGTTCACTATAACTAAAATTAATTTTACCGAGCGATATATATATTGGAAAACATTTTGTTAAATATACGCTAGTTTCTCTGTTAACGAATTTTTTCGTTAAACAGGATTATCAATAATTGAATATGTGGATCGCCTTCAGTTCTCTCTTCATCGCTTTAGCCATCGTACTTGATTCTATTGGTAAATATATGATTATATAACATCCTGTCTATAATTTTAAGTAACTTTTGTAATAGAAGCTAATTTTCCCGCCATACCTTAAGTTGAAAAATTCAATTATATAATAATAGCCTATTTTTAAAAATCTCTTCTCAATTCTAGCCTGTCCATATTGAGCTCCTGCCCTCTGAATCCAAATTAGTGGAAATTTTAATAATTGAATTAGTAAATCAGTGGTTCTCCCAATCTAATAGTAAGATTTCAACATTCCGTAAATAATAAAAAAATTAATTAGAGCAGAAAAGATGTCTTTACCGGGAATTCTATTTTTGACCAATTTTTTAGGAATTCTCGAAAATATATTTATCTCGCGCTTCACTCTCGATGCAGCATTTACCTTGCGTTACGCGCTCGGTCTTTGTATTTCCCGCACACTTATGCGGAGTTTTTTTAGCATTGAAGGTCAAAAAATCGACAATTGTAAGTTGGTGATTGTGAATTCTCTTTTGCTAAAGCTCCTCCGGCTTTAACAAAGAATTTTATTTTTCGTGATAATTTTAATATTTGACCCTTATTTTTCAATAATTTTTATTCTTAGCTACCATAGATATTTATCATTTTAATAAATTTATATTATTACAATTCATAATATGTATAGCTATTGAAAAATTGTCTTTCAATTATCTGGTTTTTAAAACTAAAAAAAAGATCCATAAATTTAACTTATTTTCGATGTTATTTTTAAAGATTTAAACCAAAAATTCGCATACTAGTAGCGTAAAACGGGTTGAAAAAAATTGTTTAGATATAACTTAGGCGAAAAGTTGTATTAGTTGAAATGTCTTTTTAGCTTATCTAATTTTTCAAAAAAGTTAATTTTTTTCATTTTGAATGTAACAATAGTTTATTACAAATTCGTAGGTCTTTTTTTATTGCAATTTTTTTTTCATTTATGTTTTCTCGTACATTGCACCTTTATTCCAAAATTTTTTTTTATTCTCAATGTTATTTTCCACGATCAAAAAAAAATTACGCCTTATATAAATAATGATTATTCACAAATTTGTATTTCTTTTTTTCGTAAAGAAATTTTGCCTTTTTATTTTTTTAGCTTCTATCGCTTGTCTACAAATTTAATTATTCTATTTTTAATGCTGTTTTTTACGGATATGAAAAAATTCCAAAGGTTCTTTCATTTTTTCTTTCTTTCTTTTAAAAGACATGTTTTTAAATGCAATTGTCTTTGTCAAAAAAGCAATAAAGCGCGTTTAATTTTTAATAGAAATTGTAGAGTCAAAAAAATCAAAATAAAATAGATGCATATTTGTATTTTCTTAAAAATGAGCCCAAGATGGCATTTTTGTATTGAGTCGTTCTAATGTCATTACATTTTTTTTGAAAAAAACAACATTTTTTTCAATGCTGAATATCTTGGAATTTATGCAATATAGAAAAAAAACTTTATAAAGAAAAAATGTTTGTTTTCACATGCAGAATAAATATTTATGAAGAAAAAATAAGTTTATGATTTTTTAAATATTTTTTATCACTTTTTAAAATTTAACATTTTCTAACTGTTAAACATAGAAGAATATAGTTACGAATTTGTTAACACTGAGAAATTACATGCGACGAAAAAAAATAAAAGATCATTGGGCCGGTACCTCTGGAAATTTTTCCATTTACTTTCAACTAAGTGCTGGTTTTGTCTGGTGGTTTGGATCCCACCTTGACCTTGAGCTCTAGGCTCTGAAGGGCCTGTAAGAAATTAAAAAAATTATGATAATAATACCCAATATCTTAATGTATTAAGGGATGTATATATTCAGTAAAACTGGTTGACAGAAGCAGGGAATGTAATAAATTTAAAAGTTTAATAGAAGAATGCACTTAAGAAATATTTTAACTTTATTAAATCAGTGAGAAGGCAATACATAGTGAAACTTATAAATAAGCCATTTTAAAACCGCAAACATGAGGTATTTACAATTTATTGCAATTAAACGGAAAAAATAAGTTTATTTACAGACCCAATTTATTTGTCGCTACATTCACCTCGGAAGATGACTTAACAATTGACAAGCGCTAAATGTTTTTTTTCAAATTATGCTTTTATCCAGGAAATAAAAACAGTCATGAGTTTAAATAAATTCATGTTTATTTTCTGCTTGTTTACTTATTTGTTACAAAATACGTACCTTTGGAATGTTGTCTATTCTGTTTCAGAGAAACCGTATCTTTCAAAAAAAGGAAGCTTAATTTTTTTTTTAATCAATAAAAAAAGGTTGTTGAATAATTATGTTTCGAAAAATTTTTGTTCACTGAAAAAGACGAGAAAGATGTTATCGAAAATTAAGTCAACATTTTTTTTTTAATTTGAAAACGTAAAACTCTTTCGGAAGAGACGTCATCCCTGAAACAAGCGTTATTTATTCCTTTTGTGTCCTTTTGTGTGGAGAATTATGATCTTCGGGTATTATGAAATTTTTAAACTAAGGAAAATAATTTTTTTAACAGAAACTTGGATTAAATTTTAAAGAAAAGCGAATTTTTTACCGTACTTGTTCTTTTTTTAACGAAATTATTGAACTTTGAAGACAAAATTACAAATTTTCTATTCAAAAAAGTTGAATTGTCAAATTAAAAATGATGAAATTTTGACAGAAAAGTTGATTTTATAGTAAAAAATAAGAATTTCCAACAAAATAAAATAACTTTTGACTCAAGAGTTAAATTTTCAACTTAACTAGACTAATTAAAAGAAAAATATAATAATTTAAAAAAAGTTGAATTTCAACAAAAAGAATAATTTTGGCTTCAGAAACAACTTTTTTAGACCAACAATGGAATGGGTAAATTTCCAATTACCAATTATTTCGAACCAAAAAAAAATAATTTTCAACAAAACATTTCAATTTCCAACCAAGGAGATGAATTATTATCTAAAATTTTGAATCTTTAACCAAAAAATGCATTTCTAAGAAAGAAATTCAACTTCCAAACCTGCTTGTTAAATTTTTAACCGAAAAGATTAATTTTTAAACAAAAAGTTTAATTTTCTACCTAAAAATAGAATTTTTAACCCGATTCAAGAATTCTTTACCAAAAAGGTCAATTTTCAACAAAACGAGAAAAATTTTGAAACAAAAGGATTAATTCACTACCAAAATGTTTGTCTTTTTGGTAGTGAATTAATCCTTTTGTTTCAAAATTTAAATTTAAAATTAAATATTCTGAACCAAAAATTCGGAATTTCAACCTAACCAGGTTTATTAAAAAAAAAAAAGTTTTTAAGAAAACAGTTCAATTTTACCAAAATGTATAATTCTTACTTCAAAAGAACTATTTTCAAACAAAAATGGAATAGATGAACTTTCAATTACAAAATAATTTTTCAGAAAAAAAAGAAATTTTCAACAAAACTAATTTTTTAGTCAAATTCAAGCATTCTTAACCAAAAAGTTGAATTTTCAACAAAATAAGAAGAATTTTGAAACAAAAGGATTAAATTACTACCAAAAAAGATGAATTTGTAATAAAATTGAACAGTTCCCAACCAAAAAATAAAAGTTGAAATTCTACCTAAAAAAATTAATTTTAAACAAAAAGACTAATTTACATCCAAAAAGACGAAATTTAAAAAAAAAATCAAGAATTCTCAACCAAAATGTTAAGTTTTTAATTAAAAAATATAATTTTCAAACAAAAAGATTTATTTTCTATAAAATGCATACTTTTAAAAGAATTTAATGACGATTTGGAGCGCGCCAAAGTTGGTTCTCGCGCTTCTCGCCTAATAATCGATTAATCTCGCGCTTCGCGCTCGGTCTTTGTATTGCCCCTACAGTTTTGCACAGGCCTTTCAGAATTACAGGTCAACACCTCGATAACTTTAATTTGATGATTGTGAATTCTCTTTTGTTAAAGCTCCTTCGGCTTTATTTGTGCACCTCGGGCTGGTTATGCTTATCCAGATTTTGCAAAATAATGTACAAGTTTTATTTTATTTTTTTATTACAATTCGTAATATGTGTTTGTATTGAAACACTCGTATTTTTATTATCTTGTTTTTAAAGTTAAAAAAGTGCTCATCAGGTACAAAAAAATCTGCCCGCCTTGCGAGTACATTATCATCGTGCGCAGTGCGCACGGCTCGCATGTTTGAGCACGCCTAAGGCGCGCGACTGTTGGTTCTCGCGCTTCGCTCTCGTTAATATATTTATCTCGCGCTTCGCGCTCGATAATGCCTTTACCTTGTACTACGCGCTCGGTCTTTGTGCACGGACTTTTCAAAACTAAAGGTCAAAGCATCGACAACTGTCATTTGGTGATTGTGAATTCTCTTTTGTTAAAGTTCCTTCAGCTTTAACAAACACATTCTCATCACGTATCTCGTGCTTCGCGATCGATTTTATCCCTGAAATTGTATGCCATTCCCATAAATATATGTTATTATTATAATTTATATCATGCATTGGTATTAAAGCAGACGTAGTTTCATTGTCTCTTTAAAAAAAAGCGCATTCTTTAAAAATATTTTTTTAGTAAGCAATTTTGACGTTTTTCATTAAACTGAATTTGCTTATTTCCAGTTATATTTTTATGGTTTAAACTTTGCACACACAGTCCACTGAGCAGCCTTACCCTTTTTTAACTTCTAAATGATGTACCTAACCTCAAGGAACCAGACTTTGGCCATTGAAATTTCTATCGCATCGTGTTCTACATCGCAGTTGTGGTGCCATATTGCTTGCTCTCTTAATAATTGACTAAAAGAGTCAATAAAAGAGAATAATATAAAAAAGTCTTAGTCTATTTAGATATAAAGAAGATGAAGTTTTTAAAAATAAAATGTTATTGCAGCTTTTGTCGTTTTTCCAGAAATTTAATTTTTTTAATTTTTAATATTATTTTTTACGATTAACATATAAACTACCTATAATAATAAAATACTATTAATAAATTTTTTTTTCTCTACTTTAGGTGAAAAAATGTTATCTATTTATTTTTTCTCAGTTTGAGTTAATTTTTGTATTTTTAACTTTTTTATAAATAAAACAAAAACTAAGTGTCCTATAAAAAAACTAAATAAAAAGAAATTTATAGATATTTTTTGGCGCACCATGTCTGTCTTATCATCTTTTTCGTATCATGCATAGATTAATTGCAAAATGCAATTTTTGATTTTTTATTATTTTTGGCGATGCAAAAATTTGAATTTTCAATTTTTCTGAAAAATTTAAAAAGTTGTTCTGATAATCTTGTAGAGAATTCCAAAAAAAAACATTTTTCTTTTTTTGACTTTTGTTTATACAGTGCGTTATTTGGCTTGAAATGGTAATTTTCGTGTATTTTTTGAAATTTTGTAAATGCTATAAGTCTGGTAATTTTTTGGTTTTATGAAAAAAGTCATTAGGATAAATTGTTCAAGTTTTTGACTGTTATAAGCATCCGTTCAGAATAATTTTGAATTTTGAAAAAAGTGGTCTAAAAAATATTCAATAGGCACTCATTTTTTTACTTTTTATACAAAATGGCTGACTCACGAACTTGACCTTTAGTCTAAGACATTAAATGAGTGCACCAAAGGCCAATATAATAGAATGATTTTTTAAAAATTTATCGTGCTCACAGACAGACACATTCGTAAAAACCTGTTTTCCGATTTAAGGGTTCTCGAAACGTGAACATTTGACCAAAACTGAGGGGGTCAAATTTTACACAAATCTAATACCTTCTCTGATGAGAATGTAACAATACAATTTTGTTATTCAATACTCTAAATATAATATAATATAATTAAATATAATTTAGGCGAAAAATTTGATTAGTTAAAATGTTATGAATGGACTTATTTTTCATTTATGTGTTTTCATACCTTGCATCGTTTTTTGGAAGATTTGGTTTTTTATATCAATGTTATTTTTTACGGTTAAAGCAAAAACTACGCGTCCTACCGAAAAGTGAATAATACAAAATTTTTATATCTATTTTGGGTGAAAATTTTTTTCCATTTATCTTTTGTCGTATCTTGCCTAGTTTGGTCAAAAAATGGAATTTTTTATTTTTCATTATTTTTTGTGCCGTCAAAATTTAAATTTTCAATTTTTTTACTTTTTTCAATTATCTGCAACACATAGGCTTTATCTACAATACATAGGCTTCGATGAGTTAAACTACAAGTTCTGTATTAAACTTTGTGTCTCTCGATATTCGAAATTTAGTACTAGTGCATTTGGATTAATTTAATATGGTGAGCATTGACTAAAAATTATACTAATTTTTTAGTGATAGTAGTGTAACATTTCAAACTGATATTCAATTAATTCCAATACTGCTAGGACCCTAAAATAGCCCTAACCATTTTAAAACTAAACTTGACAATTAAATAAGGATAAGCGAAACAAGATTAATTCTTGCAATAACAAATTTTCCCACTGAATTTTTAATTATTATTTGATGACCAAAGGGACATATTGTGGATTCTAATCAAGGGAGAGATGATTGCGTATTTTAATGAGGGTTTGGATTCAAGGATATAAATTTTGCGCATAAGGTCTATATGAGCTTAATGCACACGATTCTGTTTTCGCTTTTGTGAATCATTGCACAACAAGGTCCTTATAGTGACACAAGGTGCAGAGTTGTACGAGGATCCACAATCTTAGCGTCGCACAGATTCAACATAACAAACTTTTGATTTATTCTTGTTTTTTTTTTACTGCTAGCCCCTGAAGCCTTAATCATGCATGTCTAGATTCCTATGGTAAAATAAGGTGCAGAGATGTAACATAAATTACACACATTTTTTATTTACTCCAATAAATTTTTTAATTAAACTCCCTAAGGTAATCATGCACAACAAGGTACTTATATTGAAACAAGGTGCAGGATCGTGACACACATTACACACATTTTTATGTATTTTTTAAATTCACATTTTTCATTAAACTCCCTGAGGTAACCGTGCACAAAAAGATCCATACAGTAAAATAAGGTGCAGAGTTGTGACACAAATTACAACCATCTTTATTTTTTTTCTAATTTTAATTTTTTATAAACTCCGTGAGCTAACCATGCACAACAAGGTCCTTATATTGAAACAAGGTGCAGGGTTGTGACACAAATTACACACATTTTTCGTTTATAATTACCCACAAACTCACATTCATTATCCTAATTCAAAAATAATGAATTAGGAAAAGTCATTAACTACTTGAAGGCAAATTCAAATTTAGTTGATCTTTTATCTGAATTTTAATGTGTAGTTAGCTTAGGCAGTTGGTCAGATAAGGAGCCAAATGCGCCTTCCAATGTTGAATTGGTACCGGTCCCGGCACCAATATTTATAGGGTGCATGGGTCCCATCCCCACTTATTATCCGATGGCGCACGCAATCGATCGCTTGATCGAACGATTCTTCGAATCCTGCCTTAGCTCTAATCGGATATTCACTTCCGACTCAGAGGCGTATCAATGTAAATGTTCGCCCGTATCTTTATTATTTTATTTTATTTATGAAAATAAGACGGACCGTCTCAAGTTTTTCTCAGTTGGAGTATTCAAAATTAAAAACTAATTATTTTCTATTTGTTCTTACAGAATTAAGTTTGCAGGACGACTTACCTCCCAGAATACCTCGGCAACCGAGAACGCCAAATCTCCGGCGTCCCAAGCCTCCTCCTGGCGAAGCTCCTTCGAGTCAACAAACTGTGTGGCGTATGTAACTTCTTTTTAAATAACTCGTTACGAAGACATTACACAGAAAAAAACTCTTTGCATTTGCTCTACCCGAAGCACTAATTAATTTTTAATTATAAATACAAAATTTACCTCTGCTATATTTTAAGCTTTGCCATTCTAATGTGACACTTGATAAGAATACGTCAGGGTAAAATCTGATAAAAATTTCTTAAAAAGAAAGTTGCTTCCTTGCATGTCTAAACAGAAATGAAAAAGAAATTTGAATCACTTTTTCGCTCAAAGGCACAGTTTTCATTTCTGTTTTTTGTGTAAATTTTTAAAATCAGAAAGAAATAATTTTTTATCTTAATTGTTATTAAATGATGCTACTACTGATAGGTGAAATGTACTCGCGATAATAAACTATAAAAAACTCTATAGTACAAGACGAAAAATTAATTCTGAATTTAATATCTTCAATAGATAGATTTTTGTTTATATCTATTTATTAATATTATTATTATTTATTACTATAAAAGAAATCAAATGTTTTCGTCTACTAGGAAAATTATTTTAAAACGTTGAATTTAATAATACTCTACATTAAGCATTGAGTCATCGACAACATTTTTATGTAGTATAAACAATATAAAATTTGTTAGTAAAATAAAAATTTTAATTTTTGGAAAAAACTTACAGAGCCATCAATTTCTCATTTGTGTCTGATAAAATCGGTAAAGGGCCGTAAATTCTGCAATGAGAAAACGTCTAACTCTTGTGTCCTTTGGAATTTTAACAAAAATGAGAGACCAATAAATGAAAATTTAACTATGCTAATGTTACAGTTTTAAAATTCACCTGTTCTTCTTACAGAATCAACTTCGCCGTACACTTTAGAAGATATATTTCCCGGATCCGACGGTTGCGTATTTCCTCCTGTCGTTACATTTCAATATCAGCATCAGTCAGCGTATGATAATAATTTACGAAGAACCAATGGAAATACTAAACTCGACGCAACCTTCTCTTTAGTAAAAAGGGGTCAATATATCATCGGGTGGAAGTTTATGGGTGGCATTGCCCCACTATTTACTCCGCAGAACATAACTAATGTTATATTTGACATGGATCACAATCGCTTTATCAAATTGACCAGTCGATCACTTGCAATGTTGGGCGTGGGCAGCTTTTTGTCAACTGCTCGTGCGACTGATGAAATTTTCCATAGCGACATGAATACTGCTCAAGGATACCATGCAGGAGACCTTCAAGCAAAACGGCAAGCACAACTTGAAGCTGAAGCTGAAGCGTCTCTTCAAGCAGCCCGTGAATCTCGTGTTCAAGCCCTTCGACCATACTTAAGCGAAGCAGAAAAAATTCGAGCAGTTCAAATGACATACCGTAGAGTATATCGAAAAAAATTCATTTTTGCATACCACAGTTACGCAAGAGATAACACACAAAATCACTATTACAAATAAAATGTGAAACAGAAATGAAACATCTGTTTTTAGAGAAATTTTTATTGGCTAAAACAGTTAGAAGTGTGTCACTGACAACCAGTGTGTGTTTAGAGGTTCAATCGATGAGCCACTGAACATTTATATTTTTTCAAGATAATAGACCACAGATTTCATAAATATATCATTATCAATTAAAATTGCACAATAAATAATAACATTTTTGGAAAGAACGAAATATTGATAAAACACGAAATAAACACTTAAATTAATTAAGGACTTTTAGTCAACGCTTCTTCGATTTCTCTGCCAGTATCTAAATCAACTGAAGTACTTAAGCTAGGAATTTCTTTCCAAAGTGTGAATCTATTCTGAGGCATAAGTGCGCCAAGATTTGAAAGAATTTCATCCTTCTTGCGTGTTGAAATTCCCCGTGGGCCTTTCAAATTCGTTGACTTCAGAATTTTCTTTTCCTTCAAAACTTTAGCGAGCATGAAGTCTAATGATTGGAGTTCTGAATTGAAGGATAGTGCATCATGCAAATTCATACTGCCTCGTTTCACTTGCACTATCATTATATCTTTTAGATATACTATAGGTTTCATTTTCTGCAATTTATATTTTGAAGATAAATCCCCTCCAGTGGAAGAAATTATGTGCATTCATTTCGATAACTTTAACGTTACTAGAATTTGCAGATTGAACTGTCTGCTTGAAATCTGAAAAATCATACAGTGCCCTGGTTCAAAATATCTTATCATGATTAATTTCGTACCTACATCGTTACAATTAATTAAATAAACTAAAAAGGAGAAAAATGTCCCATTTTTGTTTTGAGACGAACAATTATCAAACCATAAAGTGACTTCTTCGATATCACGCTTTTCCACAAAGAAACCATAATATGCACTCACAATATCCTCCACTTTGCGGCACAAAATCGCTTCATGCCACAAGACAGCATGAGGTACAGATTTATTTTTATTTTGTCCTACAGGTACAATGCTTTCATTAAATGTTATTAGTCGCTTCGTAAAAATCGCTTCTTTGAAGGCAACCATGTGTGGAAGCAATATTATTTTCCGCAAATCAGCAGAGAGCACAGATTTTTAGTATCCCATACATCCGACTGGCCATCCTTTAAATAATTTTCTCTAGCTTCTTGCGCATTTAAATATGAGTATTCCAGTCAGCACATTTATCACAGTCACCGTGATCAACACTTGATAAATCGTTCAGATCATTTAAAGTTGCTTCTGCTGAAAGTGGATTCAGGGTTAGATCTTCTTTATCGGTGATGCTCTCGTTATTTTGATTTTCAATCGTTTTTCATTGTTATTTTTCTTCTGAACACGATTTTGCGGAATGATTCAAGGGAACAGTTGATATCATTGTACTTCTTTCTATACTGATCAAATAGTGACGTTATTGTCATTTCTGCAGGCAGATATCTGTAAAAAAAATGCAAAATTAATATATATATATATATATTCAGTTGACATTAAGTCACACAAGTATACGATTACGAGTATGCAATATTCCATACTGTACCGTCAATTTGGAGCTACAATCTGTTTCCCGTGTACTTTTTCAGGGCGATTCTTTCTTTTATCAGCAATTCTTGGAACATGCTTTTCATCCAGAGCATTGAGTATCATTGTGTCATTAAACTTTGTGAACCCTAACGTAGCCAAAAAAAATGTTTTGCATACAATAAACGAGTCCCCGCTTCCTGTAAATTTAAAAGAATATTTCAAAGTTCTTCCACAGCGTGATTCTGGACCAATAGTTTGTCTTTCTGTATTCGTTAAACAAAGTGACACATTTTCTTTTGCACTTCAAATTACACTCGGGTAAGATCGGATGTTTTTTCAAGTCTCTTTCGATTTGTATAATTCTTATTTCATCAGATATTACTTTCTGCCTTTTTCTTTGAGTGTATTTACGATTCTTGCGAATCTTTTTATTAGGTGGGACAGTTGAAACATTCTCTTTTTCCTCGTCTTTTTCAATCTCTTGTTCCGAACAAAAGCTTTGATTGTCATCTGGTTCATAAGAAGCATCTGTCACATTTATAACACTTTCATGACTCACTTCCATCTGATCGTCATATACAATTTCCGAGAAAATTTGTGACCTTCTCTGTCGATTGCCATTACTATTTACTGCCCTGAAAAAATAAACATTTGGATATAATTTTTTTATACTTCGGTTGAGAATAAAATGTAACAATAAAACACGTGTATGCACAAATTTTATAAAACACGGATGACGCAGAAAAAATATACGTAGCAATAATTACGATAAAGACTCGAGGCCACTGATTATATTTCCTTCACTTAAATTATTCGTAAGAGATCTTAAGTAGAAATCACGTAATAAAGTTTCCCCATTTTCTGCCTCACACACAACAACAGCTGCAGCGACCTGTTTATCGTTGGGACAATTATTCCCTTTCACAACACGAAAAGACATTTTGAACGGAATTCTCTGTCAAGGAATACAACAAATTGTTTGCTTTGCATACAATTATCTATGAAGTTACTTAACACGGTTTAAAAAATGACATTCACCTACAATTACATAACCTATAAAACTGAAATGATCTAATCATTTGCCAAGAAATTGACTTGCATATCAATTCAATGCCCTCTGCATAACAAAAAAAAAGAAAATGTACATTCAGATACTCATAGTTATATATTTTCACTTATCAATTGTCAAAAACTTCATAAAAACATGAAAGAATTCTGACAATCATATACCGGCGGAATAAAAGTGGAAATCGTAGAAATGTCTATCTGCATGCCTGGCAAACCATGGAAAGCCGTAACTACGTAACGCGCATGCGCTGCACCGACTGCGCAAATACGGCTAATTTAATTTGTAACAGCCATGTACTTTTTGTAGATACAGGTTAACAATTTTCTGAAAATTAACTACTTTAGAGTTCGAATTTCTATGTATTCTTCTGCATATAAATTAAGGGGAGTTTTTTAAGTGTAATGACGATCTTAACTTAATTTTGATCAAAATTGCAGTTACGGCTATTTTCATTTGGAGGGCAGACGTTTCTGAGTGACTGATATCCGTTAGATTTTTATTTTTTATTTTTTAGCCTTTTTAGTCAACAAAGTTTTTACAAAAAAGAAAATCAAAATTAGGATTTGAGTTCGAGGTTTCCTAATTCATATCCGATTTTGATTTTTGCGTTTGTTTGAAAAGTTTTATGACAAAAAAGGTACAGCTTATGCCATTGTACGTATACAAATTCTGAAATATTTTTTACATTCACATCATTTATGATTAAGAAAGTATTAGAATTGTTGGAAATTTGACACCACAGTTTTTCAACACATCTCCCCGTTTCGAGACCCCCTGAATCCGAAAATCAAGTTTTTACGATGACGTCTGTCTGTTTGTCAGTCCGGCCTTCCGGCCGTCCATCCGTAAACACGATAACTCTCGAAAAAAATAAGCGGATCAAGTCGATCTTTGACACACTTTTTTAAGGCCCATAAAGAAAAGACGAGTTCGTTAACCAGCCATTTTCGATAAAAATTCAAAAAGTGGGCGCATTTTGAAAATTTTTGAGACCACTTTTTTCTGAACTTGAAAATTCTATGTACAGATATTTTATAGTATCAGAAAAGATTAACAATTTATCCTAATCATTTTTTCGATAAGTGAAATATTCTCAGAGTTATAGCATTTTCAAAATTTTTTTAATGAATTGAAAATCGAAATCCTAAACCAAAAAACGCACGATATGAAAAAAGTCAAAATAAGGAAAAAATTTCTTTTTGATAGCCCCTCAAAATTACCATAACCATAACAACATTGTGACACTACAAAAAATCTACAAATTCTTTATAATGACTTCTTGATAGGACGTGTACTTTTTGTTTTATTCGTGAAAAATAATGTTGAAATAAAAAAAAAAAAAAAAAAAATTTGTGGAAAAACGACAGACGTTACGAAAAAAATGATTTAACAGAAATTGTTTGCCCGGAAAAGAGCTACAAATTTGTAATGAATAACTTTTCGATAGGAGGCATTGTTTTAGTTTTAATCATAAAAATGGAATTAAAAATCAAAATCAAAAAATTGCGGAAAACGACACAAGGTACGAAAACAAATTGATAGGAGACGTTATTCGCAAAAAAATAGATATAAATTAGTAATTATTTATTACAATCTCATCATTCATAATTAAGAAAGTATTAGAATGGCCAAACGACGCAAACTACGAAAAAGAGTCTCAAAAAGAAATTATAGCCTTTGAAAAATCCTACAAAATGTCTTTTAACCATTTTCTAATAGGATTAGTAATTTTGTTTTTATTTATCGTAAGACACGAGATACGTAAAAAATCCAGAGGAAGACCTATAGGATATTTTGCTTAAGCCATGAAAAATAATATGAAAACGAAAATCCTATTCTTAGCATAACAAAGCGAGATAGAGAAAAATGTCTGAGGAAAGGATTGCAGTTGTTTTCATTTATTTTAAGAGTGCGCAGCGCGAGTGTCACGATGAGAATGGGTACTTGATTAAGTAGAAAATTCAGATTATAAAGACGTATATAAATACTACGATCCAAAAGAGAACTTTTTGAGATTCAAAAGACGCGCGCCCCAAGTGCGCTTAAACTTGCGAGCGAAGCGAGCCGTTCACGCAGCGCTCGACGAGAATGTGCTTGCAAGGCGGGTAGATTTTTTCTGATGCAATGAATCAACCTAATCTGTCCAGACAACATTGATTCTGCGTGTGCGGGACCAGAGTCCACACGGAGAACGCGTACTGTCCAACGCGAATACATCAGCAGTTCGACAGAAGCGAGACACACGTAGCGCTAACGTATCATGAGCTCTGTTACCAAACTGCTGGTATACCAGCATTGAACAGCAGACGTTCCCCGTGTAGGATTACTATGGTCCCGCATCTGCAGAATCAATGTTGTTTGGACACTGTAACTTCGTACGCTCACTAGTCAAATCAAGCGGGCCCCCGAAAAATTGAATCACCATAGTTCCATTTTCGAAACGATAGAAGTTCAGTCGACACAGACAATATATTGGTTCTATGGTATCTGGTACCCGCCTCCGTCCAAATTTTTTCCGTGTAGTCAGTCGCCCCTGGCCCGTCCAGCGCTACAATATTTCTCGTCTTCGCGTAGTTTTGCTTTAGTGCCCTTAGTGTCCTCGTGATTACACAACGTCTTCGAATGGTTTTTTGGGTCCCCTCTAATCCGCCTCTTTGGGGCTACCTCGTTGCCCACGCGAGATAGCATTCGACCAACAGCTCTTTATCATGGTCTGGTGGTTCTACCTCAAGTTGTAAGTGGTAATAAACCGCTTTTTTTCTCACATTTGCCGTTGCAACTCCTAATTTTCCTCAGTGGTATTAACCCCGCAAGAATGTTACTGAAGAGGGTGGCCCTTTATCTACCGCCAGTAGCCAACCAATTCGACCATACGACTGGGATCCTACGTATTAACATTTCTTCTGATTTGAAAGCTATAATATACATTACTAAAAATTAGTACTTCCAAAACGTAACTATATTCAGAGCGCAATCCCCTGGTGGTAGATTATTAGTCTAGAGGAACAGTTTTGACCAATGAGGTGACCGAAGGACTGCATTCTAACTTAATGTATGTTACGTTAATCAGAATGCAGAAATTCTAACGACATTTTTTAAGTACACGCAATTATAAACAAAAACGTAATGAAAAGGAAAAAAAGATTCGGTACTTTTTAGATAATCTTACTCAATGAAAAAAGCTTGGGACGGGTCAATCTTAAAAATGACTAAAAATATCCATATAATTGATTTATTATTTGGTACAAATAATAGATCTACTTACAACGAATTGCTTCCACTTTTAGTGGGCACAAATTTCCTTTGATTTTTTTCTGCCTTTAACGGTATTGGCCAGTAGCCCTTGTTTTCCAAATACAATTTCCGAGAAATCCCAACAATAATTGTCTCCTTTTCTGTAGGACGTTAGAAAAGAATGAATAAATTTACCTAACTTTATATTATCTGTGATGAATTGCAACCGAGACATCGCCTGACACGGCTGGTTCATTGTGTTTTCCAGCATCTTATCCTTTCTCGCCAATTCTTCTTCAAGAAATATATATAGCTTTGTATAAATGATGTTAGTTTTGTTGATCAGGGTTGAAAATTATTCCAATGATGTAGAGTTTTTGATGTACTGATC